>MCJB01030935.1:17364-67337 GCA_002018475.1 Nicotiana obtusifolia
CCCCCTACCACCCACCTCTCCAAACACACACACACACACACTCTCTCTCTCTCTTCTGAGCTTTCTTGAATTTCCATGGTGCTCTCTCCATAGTCCACCTTAAACCCTTCTGATTTTTACCCTTTTTCAGACTTTCCTTTTTCATCTCAATGCCTCATTCTTAGTACTTATCTTCACTCACATTATGACTCTCTCTCAATCTCTCTCTCTACTCCTTTTGTTGCTTCTGTTTCATCTCAACGCCTCTTCTGCTTCAGAAGACGAAGTTCGATCGCTTTTAGAGTTCAAAAAGGGCATAAAAGACGACCCATTAGGCAAAATCTTCAACACATGGAGCCAAACAGGTCTCGGGTCAGATCCATCAACATGCCCAAAGTCATTCCACGGCGTAATTTGTGACACCAACTCAAATTCAGTTATCTCCATTGCACTTGACGGGCTTGGATTAGTGGGTGACTTGAAGTTCTCAACTCTAAATGGGCTAAAACAGCTCAAAAATCTCAGTCTTTCGGGCAACTCTTTCACGGGTCGGGTTGTACCCGCTTTAGGTTCTATGTCCACTCTTCAACATTTGGATCTGTCTGGTAACCAGTTTTATGGGCCAATCCCGGCCAGAATTAACGAGCTTTGGAGTTTAAATTACCTCAATTTGAGTAACAATAATTTTACAGGGGGTTACCCGAGTGGAATTAGTAGTCTTCAGCAGTTGAGAGTAGTGGATTTGCATAATAATGGGCTTTGGGGTGATATTAAGGAGTTGTTTTATGAGTTGAGGTATATTGAGCATCTTGATTTGAGTAACAACTCGTTTTTTGGGTCGTTGTCCAATATGGGACCGGATAATGTCTCTGCATTGGCTGCAACAGTTCAGATTATGAATTTGAGTCATAATAACTTGGGTGGTGGTTTTTTTAGGGGAGATTTGTTGCAGAGGTTTGTGAATTTGAGAGTGTTGGATTTGGGGAATAATGCTTTAATGGGAGAGCTTCCGTCTTTCGGGTTATTGCCTAATTTGAGGGTTCTAAGGCTTGGGAATAATCAGCTTTTCGGGTCGATTCCTGAGGAGCTTTTGCAAGGGATGGTTCCATTGGAAGAACTGGATCTTAGTGGCAATGGATTTTCAGGTTATTTGCATTTCTTAGATCAGTTTTTTGTTGTTGTTGAATAATCTAAATTAAATATAACTTTTATTTGTATATTATTTGTTATGCATGCCTTAAACTTCAAGGCTCTTAAATTTTGGTGGTGGACTTGAATTGGAAACTTTCTTGTGTATTACAAAATAGGAACTTTACAGTTGTGAATGCCAAAACTTGTTCTTTCTGTTTACTTGTTAGGTTGTAATTAACTTTCTTGCGTGAGTAGTGTTTGGCTATCCCTATCGCAGAAAATAAAAATCTTTTAAGGTCATTCAGCCTAATAAAAATGTGTTTTTTTGGGAGAATATAGAACAACTTTTTGACTGCCTGCCTTTGTGTTTGCCTCAACAGATCTTGAGTAACGTGGATTTGGTAGAGGAGTTTTGAATAGCAAAGCATGTTAAATAGGACTTACTTTTTATTCTTGACAAAAAGTAGTCAAGCAAAGAGGTTTCCTAATTGGTTTAGTAAAATTAATAGAAGCCCCTAATGGAATAGTTGCATGACTATCATTTAGTAGCCACAATACAATCCTTTTGCGATGGTATAATTTCATGCTGTATAGCTCAAAATTCATGGCAAGCTTTGCTGGAGCGATATTTCTTCTTTATCTTGAAAACTTGAAAATATGGAATTTCTCTCTGCTTTCTATATCTTATGTTATAGCACAATATTTGCACCTAAAATGAATGACATTTATTTCATTAGCAATCTATTTGTCCTTAATCTTTTCATTTTTCTCTTTACTTATCCTTTGTTACACCGTCTAGAGGTTCCCCATTCCTCCAGTGTAGCATTCTTGCCGCTCATGATGATGTTTTTATTTGGGGGGGGGGGGATTAATTGATGAGAATCTTTCTGTCAGAATCATAATTCATTATTATTAAATGAGTACTTAAATTAGTGAAAAAATCGGTGAGATTTGATAGGGGACAAGAAGAGCAGATTTAGAAGGGTAAATTCCTTGATGACCCTCTGAAGAGAGGTTTGTTCTGTTCCGCGAGAAACAGAAAAGAGGGTACACAGTTCATGTTCTTTTAGTTACACTTGGATATCTTTCATCATAGGGGCCAAATCATGGTTCCTTTTAGAGCCTAAACGTGGAGATTCTCTGTTCAATAATTGAATGATGCGGTTGACTGATGAAAGATATTTAATTCTTCTCATTCCTGTATTTATTTGAATTGACTCTTAGATTAGCTAGATAGTTATGTACTTGTCTCACTGATTTTCTTTTGCTTTATTTTGTTTTATGCTATATAGTTTTTCTATAATATTCTTTAGACAGAATAGTGTACTTTGACTTCCGCTGAAAGTTAAATTGGATGTTTGATAGCAGTGCACACGGTCCTATCTAATATCACCCATTTCCTTTTTGACTCGAAACTTCTCCTAAAGTGATGGTTAAAGTTTAATATTCTGTTTCACATGCAGGTTCAATTCCGAAAGTCAATTCAACAACTTTGAATGTTCTAAATATTTCATCAAACCACCTGTTAGGTTCACTCCCATTTTCTGTAGGAAATTGTGCAGTTGTGGATTTGAGCAGAAATATGCTAGATGATAACATTTCAGTTATTGAGAGTTGGGGAGGCAATCTGGAAACCATTGATTTGAGTTCAAACAGGTTGACTGGAGTTATTCCCAATATAACCTCTCAGTTTCAGCGATTGACTTCTCTTAATTTCGGAAACAATTCTCTCGAAGGAAACTTACCTTCATCACTGGGCACCTACCCAAGATTGGTTACACTTGATCTCAGCACCAATAAACTTGGTGGACCTATTCCACCTACATTGTTCACTTCAATGACATTGATGAACCTCAATATGTCCGGAAATCATTTGTCAGGATTAATTCCTATTGAAGGCTCTCATACTAGCGAATTACTTCTTCAACCAACATACCCGGCGCTAGAGTCTCTAGATCTTTCAGAAAACTCATTGACAGGTAATTTGTCTTCTGGCATTGGCAATCTGGGGAGGCTTCAAGTGCTAAATCTTGCTAAGAATCAGTTATCAGGCATGCTGCCTAGCGAATTGGGTAAACTTAGAAGTTTGAAATTCCTTGATGTATCAAAAAACAATTTTACGGGTAAAATCCCTGAAAATCTTTCATCAAATTTGAGGGTGTTTAATGTGTCTTACAATGATCTAAGTGGTATAGTCCCTATTAGCTTGGAAAACTTTTCTGATAGTTCATTTCATCCTGGAAACTCACTCTTGATCTTCCCGAGCAACTGGCCACATAATAATCATGGCGTTCCTGATCAAAGTAGTCCGCGCAATCACAGCTCGAAATCCAGTATCAAAGTGGCAATTATTGTTGCCTCAGTTGGAGCTTTTTTGATGATTGCCTTCGTTCTCTTCGCTTACCGTCGAGCTCGGGCCCAAGATTCCCGCTTGCGAAGTGGATTTAATAGCCAATCCACTGGAAGAGATGTTAAACTTGGAAGGTTCAATCGGCCTGCTATTTTCAAGTTCCATGGCTCCTCAGAGCCGCCCCCAACTTCATTGAGTTTCTCTAATGATCACTTGCTCACATCAAACTCAAGATCGCTGTCTGGGCAAATTGAGTCTGGTACAGAAATTGTTGAGCATGTTTTTCCAGAGGGAGTAATTGCAGGTTCCGCAGCTACTCACACAGTAGGTAATCATCCTGCAACATCGGGCCGGAGATCCTCGCCAGGCTCTCCAATAGCTTCCTCCCCTCGTTTTATTGACACAATTGAACAACCGGTGACATTGGATGTGTATTCACCGGATCGATTGGCTGGGGAATTGTTCTTCCTGGATGGTTCACTGTCATTTACCGCTGAGGAGTTATCTCGTGCACCTGCTGAAGTTCTGGGTAGAAGTAGCCACGGCACATTGTATAAAGCTACTCTAAATAGTGGGCACGTTCTTACTGTCAAGTGGTTGCGGGTGGGGTTAGTAAAAAACAAGAAAGAATTTGCAAAGGAAGTTAAAAAGATTGGATCTGTCAGGCATCCAAATGCTGTTCCTTTACGTGCATATTACTGGGGTCCTCGGGAACAAGAGAGGCTCATATTAGCAGACTACATAGCAGGAGATAGCTTGGCAATGCATCTTTATGGTAAGATTTATTTATGAATAACTTCAATACTGATGTCCACGTTGTTCATTATTGTTTGGCTACTGTTATTAAAAAGTTTTCTTTTGCTGATCTGGTGGGTGATTATCCTGTGTTGGGATCAATGTCTGCTCTCCTTGGCATAGATAGTTTCTAAAGCAGCAGAGCTTATTTCTAGTGGTGGTTTCTTATTGCTGCGTTCTCTTGTTTTTTGTGGGATCTAGTGATAAAAATGTGGAGAGGATAAATTTCGGCTGCAAGTTGGCTTGGCCTCTTGCAACTGTGCTTCCGTTACATGTCTTATTAGGAAGATAGTGATTAGATCTTACTTAGATATGTGTTTGATTGAATGCGGTGGTAGAGTCGTTGATCAAAAGGAAAAAAGAAAAAAAAAAAAACTAGAGTGCATTTGTCGAATCTGAATATTCTTCACAAATTATGTTTTTTTTGGAAGTATGCAAAGATCTTTATGCTTCATCTGAGAACATTCAAGAATTCAGAAAGATGCAAGAGCTCTTTGGTTCGCTAATTGACATACTCTGATGGCAATACATCGAAAGCCCATCAAATTAGGGAATAGACCTATTCTACAATCTTAAAATGCCCTAGAATGTTGTAGTAATTGCTGTGCATTTCGCTTACTTCCCTTTTACGTTTTCTGGAATCATTCATTAATCATGATGACATTTGTTTTATAAATCTGGAGAGTTGAAGTATAGCTTTGTCATAGCATCATTAAAAATCCCGGATGACAATCCTTGCGTGCAGCGAAGACTGATTTACTTGTACAAGTGTGGGGTTTGCTGAGTCTTTTTATTTAATCTTTTTTTAACATTTTCTCAGTTTAATTTTTTAGTGAATGCTTACTCTTTACAGAGACAACCCCTCGGAGGTACTCCCCGTTATCCTTCAACCAGAGGTTGAAAGTCGCTGTCGAAGTTGCTCGGTGTTTGGCATACCTGCATGAGAGAAGCCTGCCTCATGGAGACTTGAAGCCGACTAATATAATCTTGGTTGGTGCTGATTACAGTGCCCGCCTCGCTGATTATGGTCTCCACCGCTTGATGACTCCAGCGGGGATTGCAGAGCAGATATTGAACCTAGGGGCTCTTGGGTACCGTGCTCCCGAACTTGCTACTGCAACGAGACCTATCCCATCTTTTAAGGCTGATGTATACGCTCTTGGCGTGATTCTAATGGAATTGCTCACGAGAAGAAGCGCTGGTGACATAATATCGGGGCAATCAGGTGCTGTTGATTTAACAGATTGGGTTCGGTTGTGTGATCAAGAAGGTAGAGGAATGGACTGTATTGATAGAGATATTGCAGGAGGAGAAGAACACTGCAAAGCAATGGATGATATGCTAGCTGTGTCATTAAGGTGTATTCTACCAGTAAGTGAAAGGCCTAACATCAGACAAGTTGTTGAAGATTTGTGTTCCATATCTGTGTGAATTTTGTACATGTGTCTTGGTTTCAATTCTTTTTATTTCTTTACTTTCTTTGCCTTCCATTAATTTTTCTCCTATTGGTTGCCTTCTGATGTTGGTCAATCCTTACATATTCCCATTTTCTTTCCTCCCCCCCTTCAATTTTTGTGTAAAGGGATGATCAATCCATTGATTGATTGATTGACATTTTTCTCAAATTAGAAAGGATTGCAATTATTTATGTCTTAATTGTTTCTGCTAACAGAAATTGGCTCATAATTACACTTACAGCAGTTGCTAGTGTATGTTCATTTGCATTCCTTCTTTCTGTTCACTTTCATAGCTGCAGTTTTGATTCTCAGTTTTCTTTCTCCGACTTATGTACCTAAGTGAAAAAGAATTGAATATGGTTTATTTATTGAGTTTGGTAGACATATAACAAAACTCAGAATTATAGTTGAAAGATGTTTAAGAGTGAGGTTGTTACGTTAAAATAAAATAAATTATCACTAGTGATTTTCTTTTTCGGTAAACTATTAGTTATAGATTTCGAATAAGTAAAAAGTATTATCTTTGTTCTTTTATATTAAAAAGACTCTTAAGGATTAGTATTTTCTATTTTTCTATGGGATAAGTGTAGTTGTCGAGCTTCTATAATTAATATAATCTCTTTTCCCCGAAATCGTCATAATGGTTACATTAGAATATATATTTTTCTATAATATTATCTGCTACGAGTATATATATATATATATATTTATTTATTCTAGATCACCACTATTAAAGATACGACAAAGTGCACATTCTTAAAGGTTGAAAACCATGTTAAGATTCTTTATCGCATTTATGTGTATTTTGTCACACTATTTGGGATGTTTGGACCCATTAGAAGCTTGGAACGAATGGGGGAGGACCCCATATACTTCCAAAAATTTATTGTGCAACAATGGTGGAGTTTGTTATAAAATAAAGATCGTAAAATAAAAATAAGTATAGGAAAAAATTGATACATTATTCAAACTTTAAATTTTCGTATATAATGAACTAAATTCTCTTTTACTTACAGAAGAAAGGAAGCTGCTGTGTAAGCTGCTTATAAGCTGTTACTGTATCAGATATAGATAATCTTCTATCGAGATGATGTTTATCCATAACGAAGTATTGAAAGGATAAGCTCATTGTACCAGATATAGATAATCTTCTACCAGGGGTGATGTTTATCCATAACGGGGTATCGAAAAGATAAGCTTCTTCAGGAGGCTTATTTCCAATAGAGTACTAAATAGATAAACATATTTACGGCAGAGTCTCATATAGATAAGCTTCTTCAGGAAGCTTATTTAAAACAGAGTACTAAATGAACATCCATAATATAATATATTTATAACACTCCCCCTTGGATGTTCATTAAAAGATAATGTGTCTCATTAAAACCTTACTAGGAAAAACCCCGTGGGAAAAAATCTTAGTGTAGGAAAAAGAGTACACATATTTAGTAATACGCATAGCTAGTTGTCTCATTAAAAACCTTATAAGGAAAACTCTGTAGGAAAAAACCTTAGTAAGGGAAAAAGAGTATAGCGCATATTTTACTTCCTGATAAAAAACTTGTTTCAAATATTTGAGTCTCCGTATTCACCTTGTATACCATCTTCTCAAAAGTTGAAGTTGGCAAAGATTTAATGAATAAATATGCCGGATTGACACTTGAACAGATTTGTTGCACATCAATGTCACCATTTTTCTGAAGATCATGTGTGTAGAATAATTTTGGTGAAATGTGCTTCGTTCTATCTTCTTTTATAAATTCTCCCTTTAATTGGGCTATGAATGCAGCATTGTCTTCGTATAAAATTGTGGATCTTTTATCACATTCCAAACCACATTTTCCTTGAATAAAATGAATCACTAATCTCAATCATACGCATTCCCTACTTGCTTCATGAATAGCTATTATGTCAGCATAATTTGAAGAAGTAGCAACAATAGACTGCTTTGTGGAGCGCCATGATATGACAGTACTTCCACATGTAAACACGTACCCGATTTGAGATCGAGCTTTATGTGGATCAGATAAATAACCAGCATCTGCATAACCAACAAGATCTGCACTACCTTAGTTAGAATAAAATAAACCCATATCAAGTGTTCGTTTTAAATATCGCAATATATGCTTAATCCCGTTTCAATGTCTCCGTGTAGGAGAAGAGCTATATCTTACTAATAAATTAATAAAAAATGCTATGTCAGGCCTTGTAGCATTAGCAAGATACATAAGTGCACCAATTGCACTGAGCTAAGGTATTTCGGGACCAAGGAGTTCCGCATCTTCTTCTGGAGGTCGGAACAAAGCTTTATTCATCCCAAGTGATCGAACAATCATTGGTGTACTCAATGGGTGCGCTTTGTCCATGTAAAAGCATTTTAGGACCCTTTCTGTATAGGCAGATTGATGGATAAATATCCCGTCTGCTAAATGTTCAATTTGCAGACCAAGACAAAGTTTTGTTTTTCCAAGTTCTTTCATCTCAAATTCTTTCTTAAGATATTTAATTGCCTTTTAGAGCTTTTCCGGAATTCCAACAAGATTTATGTCATCAACATAAATAGCAAGTACAATAAATTCTGATGCTATTTTTTTTATAAAAATACATGGACAAATAATATCATTTATGTAATCCTCTTTCAGCAACTATTCTCTAAAGCGATTATACCACATATGCCAGATTGCTTTAAACCGTACAAAGATCTTTGTAATATGATTGAATACATTTTCAGAGATTTTGAATTTGCTTCATGCATTTTAAATCCTTCAGCGATTTTCATATAATTTTCATTATCAAGTGAATCGTACAGATAAGTTGTAACTACATCCATTAGATGTATTTTAAGCTTTTCATGTAGTGCTAAACTAACGAGATATCAAAATGTTATGGCATCCATAACAGGTGTATGTTTCATCAAAATCGACTCCAGGTCGTTGTGAGAATCCTTGTGCGACAAGGCGAGCTTTGTATCTTTTAATTTTATTTTTATTATTCTTTTTTCGCACAAAAACCCATTTATGACCAACTGATTTTATACTAGCAGGTGTTTGGACTACTGGTCCAAAGACCTCTCTTTTAGCAAGTGCGTTCAATTCTGATTGAATAACCTCTTGCCATTTTGGCAAATCAGATCTTTGTCGACTGTCTTCGACAGATCGAGGTTCAAGATCCTCACTATCTTGCATAATGTTAAGTGCAACATTATATGCAAAAATATTATCCACCACTAATAAGATCGATTTAAATTAATCCGTTCACCAGTAAGAACTTATTAAAAGCTTCTCCCTCACTTGAGTCTCGGGTTCATTGATTTTTTCAGGAATCTCAGAACTAATCAGATCTTGGGTCTCTTCAGGGGATCTCTTCATAGTATCATTTTGATCATTTGGTGATTTTCTTTTTCGCGGATTTCGATCCTTAGACCTACCACGCTTCAGGCGTGCTTTAGGTTCACTAGCTCTCATGCTAGTAGATGGTCCTGCTGGGACATTAATTCGGATAGGCACATTCTCTGCAGGGATATGTGACTTAGTTATTATTTTCAAATCAGTAAACGCGTCTGGCATTTGGTTTGCTATATCTTGTAAATGGATATTCTTCTGGACCTCTTGATTACATATAAAGGTACGTGGATCAAAATGGGATAATGATAAAACTTTCCACACAATTTGTCTTTTGATTTCCTTTTTCTCTCCCCCTAATTGTGGGAAATTTGTTTTATCGAACCGACTATCTGCAAATCGAGCAGTAAATAAATCTCCCATTAATGGTTCAAGATAGCAAATAGTAGAGGGTGATTTAAACCAAACATATATTCCTAACCTTCTCTGGGGCCTATCTTACTGCCTTGTGGTGGTGCTATTGGCACATATACAACACATCCAAAAATTTGTAGATGGGCAATATTTGGTTCATGACCAAAAATTAATTGTGACGGAGAATATTTATTATAATGTGTCGTTCTGAGATGGATAAGTGATGCTGTATGCAAGATAGCATGACCCCAAACAGTAGTGGGCAATTTTATTTTCATAAGTAGTGGTCTTGCTATCAATTGCAGGCGTTTAATAAATGACTATGCAAGGCCATTTTGAGCATGAACATAAGCTACAAGATGTTCAACTTTTATCCCAACTGATAAACAGTAATCATCAAAAGCTTGAGATGAGAAGTCTCCAGCATTATCAAGGCGAATAGCCTTTATAGGATAATCTGGGAATTGTGTCCTTAACCGAATTATTTGGGCTAATAGCTTTGTAAACGCCAGGTTGCAAGATGATAGTAGGCACACATGAGACCATCTTGAAGATGAATCTATTAGGACCATAAAATATCTAAACAACCCGCTTGATGGGTGAACAGGTCCACATATATCCTCATGTATATGTTCTAAAAAGGCAGATGATGGTCTAGTGATCATTTTGCCTTGATAACAAGCATTACGAGAAAATTCATTATTTGTAAGAATCTTCAGGTTGTTTAATGGAAGCCTACTCAAATTTTCAGTAATTCGTCTCATCATTATTGATCCAGGATGGCCCAAGCGGCCATGCCAAAGCACAAAAGTATTTGAACCAGTAAACTTCTGGTTTACGATAGAGTGTGCTTCAACTATACTAATCTTTGAATAGTATAAGCCAGAAGATAAAGTTGGTAACTTTTCTACAATGCACTTCTGGCCAGAAACATTCTTTGTAATATAAAGATATTCCATATTCATTTCATCTATCGTCTCAATATGATATCCATTTCGACGGATATATAAAACTAAACAAGTTTCTTCGGGACTTAAAGGAGAATAATGCATTGTCTATAATAAGTTTTGTTTCCTTAAATAGAAATATAGTGGCTCTTCCGGAGCCTTCAATCAAACTTATATTACCAGAAATTGTTGAAACATTTGCTTTTCCTTTTGCAAATACAAAAAGTATTTATGATCTTTGAATATGATATGAGTTGTTCCACTATCAAATACACAAATATCTTCATGATTGGTCTTTAATCCAAACATAATTTGAAGATTATCCATATTCTTCAAAATGACATAAACAAAATAAATATGATAGTAAACATCATTATCAAAGCATAACTTTTGCTTATGTACAACAATTCATAAACACACTACCTACTACAAACAACAAAAATTAATATATTTATATTTCTACAGATTCATCACCGATCACTTGACTTGTTTCTTCTTCCGGGAGTGCAAAGTAATCAGCTACATCCAAATGCATGAAGTCTAAATTATCTTTAGAAATAAAATGTGCTTCTGCATTTTTCTCTGTCTTCTTCAGGGAGGCTTGATACAGCTCAACCAGGTTCTTTGGCGTACGACAGATACGTGGCCACTGCCCTTTTCTTCCACATCTATAGCATGCATTTTCTCCTTTTGTTGCTTGCACCGCTTCATGCTTTTGTTCCTTCCTTTTTCACTGCTGGTGGTGAGGACGTTCTTTGGTGCATTATTATTACCATGACTAGAGTTTCTTCCTTGACCATGGCCATGACCACGACTGGGGCCACGTCCTCTTCCACGCTTAGCTTGGTAGAAGTTCGTCTCATTCACTTCAGAGAATGGACAAGAACCAGTAGGTCGGCTTTCATGATTTTTCATTAATAACCCATTATGTTGCTCGGCTATAAGAAGATGTGAGATAAGTTCAGAATACTTTTTGAATCCCATCTCTCGATATTGCTGTTGCAGGAGCATATTCGAGGCATGAAAAGTGGTGAAAGTTTTCTCCAACATATCATGATCAGTAATATTATCACCACATAATTTCAATTGGAATAATTCTGAACATAACAGAATTATACTCACTGATAGATTTAAAATCTTGTAGCATTAGATGAGTCCAATCATAACGTGCCTGTGGAAGAACGACCATTTTCAGGTGGTCATATCTATCTTTCAAATTATTCCACAGTATGACTGGATTTGTAATAGTGAGATATTCTATCTTCAAGCATTCATCAAGGTGATGGCATAGGAATATCATTGCTTTGGCACAGTCTTGGTTTGATGCTTGATTTTTGTCCTTGGTGGTGTCTGCCAGACCATCACATTAAGATGAATTTCAGCATCAAGCACCCAAGACATATAGCTTTTGCCCGATATATCCAGAGCTACAAATTCAAGTTTAGAAAGATTTGACATTATTTAGAAAAAGAAAGTTCGTACCTCTGATACTTTCAAAGTATTTGCTCGAGATGGTATAGTCTCGTGCTGATAACGTGTTATAAAATAAAGACTGTAAAGTAAAGACAAGTATAGAGAGAAACTGATATATTATTCAAACTTCAAACTTCTGTACATAATGAACTGAAATCTCCTCTATTTATAGAAGAAAGGAAGCTGCCGTGTAAGCTGCTTGTAAGCTGCTACTGTACCAGATATAGATAATCTTCTACCGGAGATGATGTTTATCTATAACGGAGTACTGAAAGGATAAGCTCATGGTAACAGTTATAGATAATCATCTACCGAGGGTGATGTTTATCCATAACGGGGTACCGAAAGGATAAGCTCATTGTACCAAATATAGATAATCTTCTACCAGGGGTGATGTTTATCCATAACAGGGTACCGAAAGAATAAGCTTCTTCAGAAGGCTTATTTCCAATAGAGTACTAAATAGATAAACATATTTATGACGGAGTCTCATATAAATAAGCTTCTTGAGGAAGCTTATTTACAACGGAGTACTAAATAAACATCCAAAGTATAATATATGTATAACAGAGTTATTATTATTACTGTAGAAAAACATGGACTTTGCATTGTATTGTCGTTAGAATTTAATTTTTATAGATTAATAATGTATATAATTTTATTTTGTTCATGTATTTTAACATGTTATAATATATTGTTTGTCTTAAATTTTAAGTAATTAATATCACGTATTATGAACAATCAGATGTAATTAATTTTGATAATGTAAAAATACTTTACGATAGTGTGTATTGAAATTAAACTCTTGTTAATTATAACATGTTCTTAAAAATACTTACAAAAGAATTGATTGGATGAAATATTTTCGGAAAGAGAGTCCAGATATTAAGATGTTTGACATGCTTTTTCTACCCAATATTAAAAGTTAAATTCAATACAACTATGTCTTCATCAGAGAATCGCTAAATGTGCATTTATTGTAATTGCTGAGTAAGTATCTCTTTGCAATATATGTATATTTCAAAATGAAGGAATATTTTAGTCTTATTATATCCCAAGTAATCTGTTTAAGGGGCATAATGTATAATCGAAAGATTATTCTTCTGAAACAGATTGATTTAGTAATCTAATCCTAATACACGGTCCCGTAGCTTAGTTGGTTAAAGCGTTGGTCTTATGAGTCGAAGGTCGCCGGTTCCAGCTTCGACGGGACCAATGTACATCTTTTGCAATTGTAAGAGCAAGTGACTTCTAATTTATACATCCTGTTAAAAGAACAAAATTCAATCTTTATATAAATATAATACTGGGAATAGGGTTCGAGCCCCATGTTTTGTAATTGTAAGAACAGGTGACTTTAATTTATATATATAATTGGCCCGGTGATGTGGCAAGCCTCATACGCCAAAAGTTGCCTCATCTATTTATATATAAAAGGAGAAGCAAATCCATTATATTATGTCAAGTGTCACAATGTAATAATATCAACACGTATCATGTTTTAAGACAAAATTTCAATATAAAATTTTAAAGAATTAACGTTCCACGTTTTTGGGCAAATATTTTTTAAAACTGAACAATAAAAAAAATAAAATTACTCCAATTCTAGAAAATGGACTCCCACGTTTTTTTCATTAGTTTTTTTTATTTAACCGCATATCGTGAAAGAAAAATTGAGCAACCGTACAACATAATCCAAGGCACGTTTTGGAAATTCCTTTTGTGGAAGTTATCAGCTTAAGTTTGTTGACAAAAACTTCAGCCCATCATTTTGTATCTATCCCGCTCCATTTCTTCTATTCGCGAATGAAAGTTACGGAGTTGGGTTCACGATTAGGGTTAGGGTTTGACGTTAATGTTCATGCAGAGATTTATCGTTGGGTTCCAGCAAGTGAAAGGAGAAAAGTGAATCTACCATTGTAGCTGCTTTCCCAAAATCCAATTCATATAGGTTAATTGCCATGGTAGAACAAGCATTCAAAAGGTAAGATTTGAGATCAATAGATATATTGATCTCTGTTTTGTTTATTCTGAAAATTTTATTTTCATCAATTTTGGAGATCGTGGTTGCTAAAGTTTGCTTATTTTCATCTGTTACTTACAAAGGCTGACGCATAACAAACTTGATGTTTCGCCTTCATTGTCTGACCTAATCGAATAACATTTAAAAATTTATTTTTTCTCTTATAGAAATTGGTGCATCCCTTACTTCTTTCTTAGTGGAAAAACTATAAATTTATAACACACTTGCGGCTGATAATAAGATCTCCCACTCTGATTTGAAGTACTTTCACAGTTCAATTGTCTTGCTATTGTTGACTAACTAGCTTTTTCTTCACACAACTTCTCATCTACAAAGGTCATAGTACTCTGTCAGGTTTGTAAATATTCTGTTGGTAATATGTCACAAAAAATTTTTGGTTTCTTTCTTTAGATGCTAAATACTCGGTGCCTTTCCAAATTAAGTGATCACCACCCTTTTTTCACATTTACTTCACATCCATGTGCAAGTTCGTAAATTAGTCGATTATTTTGTGCAGTTCTTTTTTATATCGTGTTGCTCCTGCATTTGAAGCTCATGTCATCCAAGATATAAAAGAGGTAACTTTGTTTCACTACTTTTGCATTTATGCCTTTCTTTCAAACATTTGATTGAATCGAATAATTGATGCAGTGGCACTACATTGGTGCTATTACTATGTTATACATATGTAGCATTATTATCCTTGTGGGGGAAAAATATCCGTATAATTTGCTATAAAGGAAGATGCTTTTCACGACAACTTTCTTGCGGAGGACAATATTTTAGATTTTTTGGGTGTAAAAGTAGGCCATATTTTTTCAGTATAAAAAAGTGTCAATCACGTTAAATGTTAGATTGATAAAGAGTTGGGATAAACGTAAAGATTTTTAATTGTTCGAATTGAAGATTTTTACTAGCCACCTATTTTTCTAATACATGTAAATAGGCTAATAGCTATGGACTGTAGCGTCTCTGTCACGACCCGGATTTTTCACCCTCGGGAGTTGTGATGGTGCCTACTAGTGAAAGCTAGGCAAGCCAATTAACTGAATTATTTACCTTATTTCCATTTTTAGATTTATTACAACTTAAAACCAACAACTAAATAACAACATAACTTAACGAGCGGAATAATAAAATTGCAGACTTTAAAGTACCGCTAATAAAATCTCCTTAACGAAACTACCCAAGATTTGGTGTCACAGCTTCATAAACTGTCTAAGAGCACTACCAATAAGGGTCTGAAAGAAATAACAAAATACTGTCTCTGGGACTACATAAAAGAAACAGGTAGAATAGATAGCGGGAGACACCAAGGCCTGTGGACGAAGTACCACTGAATCTGCCTGAATGACGGGGTCTCTTATCCGACCCATGACCATCTCCATGCGACAGAACCATCTCAACTCTGCGGGCCACATTGACCGCCTCCTGAAAAGAAATCTCACTCCCAGTCTCCCTAGCCATCTGAAGACGAATCGGCTGGATAAGACCGTCAATAAACCTCCTCACAACTCTCCCTCTCTGTAGGAAGTATGATGAGAGCATGCCGAGCCAAAATGATGAACCTGGACTCGTACTGGGTAACCGTCATGGAACCCTACTGGAGGCGCTCAAATTGCCGCTGATAAGCCTCTCTCTGAGTGACGGGGAGAAACTTCTCCAGAAACAACGCTGTAAACTACTCCCAGGTCAAAGATGGCGACCTGATTGGCCTAGTTAAGCAAAAATCCCTCCACCAAGTCTTGGCGGATTCAGACAGGCGAAATGTAGCAAAATCTACCCCATTGGTCTTAACAATACCCATGTTCCTGTGAACCTCGTGGCAGCTGTATAGGAAGTCCTGGGGATCCTCCGAAGAAGCACCGCTGAAAGTAGTAGTGAAGAGCTTGGTGAACCTATCCAGCCTCCACAAAGCATCGGCGGACATAGCCGCTCCATCGCCGGCCTGAGCTACTGCACCGGCTGAACTGCCACAGCTGGCTGAATCGCTGGAACCTGAACCTGGGGAGCTACCTGCTCCGGAGTGCGAGTAGCATGAGTGTGAGCCCCTCCTCCAGCCTGAGAAGTGGCTGGTGCTACAGGAAGCAAGCCTGCTCGGGTGACACTCTCCATGAGACCCACCAATCGGACCAACGCGTCCTGAAGAACTGGGGTAGCAATAAACCCCTCTGGGACCTGAGCTGGGCCTACCGGAACTGCTGGGGCCGGAACCTCCTCGTCAAAATCAACCTGAGGCTCCACCACTGGTGCTACTGCTGGGGGCTGAGCTCTGCCCCTACCTCGGCCTCTAACATGGCCTCGGCCTCGCCCTTTGCCACTCATGGGCGCTGTTGCTGGGGGCTCGGGCTGCTGAGCGGTAGATGAGGAAGCGCGTGTTCTCGCCATCTGCGAAAGAACATAGTAGATATCCAATTAGCATGGAGAAACAAAATTGCATGACAAGAAAGAACAAATGTGAAGTTTTTCCTAACTCTGTAGCCTCTGGGGGATAAATACAGACGTCTCCGTATTGATCTCTCAGACTCTACCGAGCTTGTCTGTGAACTGTGAGACCCATGTAACCTAGAGCTCTGATACCAACTTATTCTTGAAGAAACGACATCGAAACATTCTTGAAATGCCCAAGTCCTAAATCACGATACGGACCTACTTGAACTATCAAAACACTTATGCTGGTCCGTCTACTAAAAATATTGACGGAAGTCAACTCACTTGAGTTTTAAAGCTCTATTTCACATTTTAATCTTTCCACATAAAAACGTTCTGAAAAATTATATACACTGCACATGCAAATCGAGGTGAGGTAAAAAAAAGGGAGGTTTTTAAGCCTCGGAACACTGAATTCAATCTAAAAAGAAGTGAGAACCCTTTGGGTCGTCACAGTCTCATTGTAATTATATCTTTCTTATAGTTTGTTCATAGGATTCACGTTCAAAAAATTATACTAACTGCTCAGGTAAAAATAGTGACTATTATAGCTTTCTTCGTCTAATAATTAAGTTCTCTAATTTGGTTTTATAGTTAAGTTGTGAATATTGGTTCCTACTGAAAAGGCTGTTGATTCATCTACTTCGATCAATGTTAGTAACTGCTACAATCTTTACTGCGGAATGCACACTCGGTGTATCTAAGGAGTAGAAGAAAACCTGCTTGGGTAGCTTTTGCTGTTGTTGGAGTATACAAACAAGATATAGTAAGAAAGATGGCAAAAACACTATAAAGTTATGGCATGAAGAGAGCAGTAGTTGTTCATTTTGAAGGTTTGCAATAAATGAATCCTCTTGGTAAGGTTTGTTTTTTTTTTTTTTTTTTTTTTTTTTTTTTTTGTATATAAGCTTGCACTTGGCGTTATCAATCATGCAATGTGAATGGACAGGACCTGGAGCAGTCCTTGATGTTACACCTGAAAAGATTAAAAAATTCTCTTTTGACCCACGTAAGAATCTTTTTTCTCTTCTTCTAGCACAACGATGGTGGCCCCTTTGGACAAATTTAAACCAAAGTATGTTCTGCAATTGATCCGAGATCAATACATATATTCTCTGTTTTGTTTATTCTGAAAATTTTAATTTCTAAATATTTGGAGATTGTGATTGTTAAAGTTTGTTTCTTTTTTTATTTGTTACTTACAAAGCCTGACGCAGAACAAATTTGAAAAGGTGAACATTCTCAAGCACATCTCAGTTGTTGTTGCATTTTGACTCTAAAAGAAGAAAATAAAAAGAATCATCAGGTTTCTCATCATAAAATACAATAACTAATATTCGTGTATCATTGCAGTTGATTCTGATATACCTTGCTCCACTTTACAAAACCTGCAAGGGAGAGCCATAGTGCAATGTTGAGGTACTAAGGCGTTTGCTTTCAGGTGAAGAAAAGGAGCCAATTGCTAATACATTGGTAAGTCATTATATTTTCTTGGGTCCTTTCAGACTAAGTCACTATACTAGGATTATACCTATTTTTGTCATAAGCTATACTTGGAGCTTGCACGATATCTTATGACGTAGTAATATTGGTTCGGAATATCTTTTACGGTCATATTAGTGATGGAGTGCCTTGAATCACACGATTAGCACTTAGAAAATCATCTTTTATAGATCAAAGTTGTATATACTGATAATATAAATAATTATAACCCTTTAGCCGGATATTTTAAGTTACCATATATTAGACTTGCTATGAAAGATTACCTGTTATTGTAAATCAAATTAAGCTGATTTCCTCTATACAACGTCGATGTGTAGACTTGAACTCTTACCGATCCCATCAAGACTCTGTATAAATACAAATTTAGATACTGAATATCGCAGTAGCACTATTAGTCAGTGGAGGAGTTGTTAACTTAGCTGAAGGAGTAGCAGTGGTATGTACCATACATCATTCGGGGAAAGCTCTCAATGCTCTTAATCATTGGATTGGTGTTTCCCCTATAAGTCAAAATCAAGTACTCCTATTTTCCAGTTCAAATTAAAATTAGAATTTATTTGACAACTTAAATTTTATCATGTGATGGTTTTATAACTCATTATTTTGATACTTATTGAAATACAAAGAGTAAAAGAATCAGTACAAATGCTCAATTAGAGTATATAAGGATAAGATTATTGAGCTAATCTCAGAATTACTCCTTTGGCAATTTGCTGGATCATTTGGAAGCACAAAGGTAAGGTAGTGTATGGTGACTCCAAGAAGTTTTCCCTCTCCAAAATGAAGAAAGATAATAGTTGGATGATCAATACCACCTAGACTATTACTTTCCCTAGCTGCAACCGCAAAATGCATTGGACTCGATTTTGTGAATATGTTGAAATGCTAAGGCAAACTATCATTAACAGTTATATTACTTGGGATAGACCTGTTTCAGGGAGCTAAAAAGTTGATACCGATGAAAGTTTTATAAAGAGAACTGGCAAGAGCGGCATAGGTGAATTATGCATAATGATAATGGGGTTATCATCTTCGCTTACGCTTGCCCTGCTAATTGTAATGGAATCATGGCTGCAGAATCGAAAGCTTTACAATGGGGTGTCAACTGGGGGTGCTTCGACGATGGTTCCTCAAATTTCAAAGGGGAAGTTGTATCTCCTACAATTAAAAATATGATAGTGGGTATTTCTCCTACCAACTTTAAGATACTCAAGATGATTGGGTACTCAATTCTATCGAAGGATCTTATGTCTTTGTTGTGTAATAAAATAGCTAACCAAATATTTTGCGTACTTAACTTAATTATTTGCAGTTATTTCATTTTCTATTTGGGCTGTTTATTTTTTTTTTTTTTTACCTTTTCTAAATTTATCATTGAGAATTATTGTTACCAAATATGGTACCAATCGAGCATTACTATGCATATTTAAACAAATTAGTTTTCACAAACAAACAAATGTTACTCTTTGTTCAAGACATTGCGATGCCTTCAGATGGTGGAACACTTGAGGGGGTAAGTTTACTCTTATCTTTTTTTGAGTGATTACAGTAAAACTGCATCTTTTTTGGGACACAAATTGTTCTGATTGTTAAATTATATAATATTTATTAATAATTCAACCTTGAATCATATGAGATTAAAGAAGTTTTGGCGAGTCTATACAACACTAAAAATATCTAATATGGGTAATTATTGGAGTCTCAATAAGTAATCATATCTCAGTGCTTGAGATAGAAAGCAGTATGATGTATATCTTTAAAACTTTATAGACTACCAAAATAGAGAGCAAAATAGAAGAGAGGGATAAAAGGAAAAAAAGGAAGAAAACATGCAATTTAGGGATCGGGATAATAGAGGTTTATTTGAAAGATGGATAATAGACAAAGATAACAGAATAAAGAAAGAAAAAATCGTCTATTAATGTCCCTTGCACCTTGATAATAAAATATGCAGTTCAACTTGGTTCTAATTCTACTAAATATATTTGTACTTTTGTAATTTCATTGATATATAATTTATTTTTCATACATGAATATTACTCAGAAAGCTATCTATTCGATTGCAATTTCTTTTCCATTTTTGTATAGACAGAGTTCCATCTTAAAAACAGTGCGATATGTAAAATTAGTTTTTTGAATGGTAAGACAAAACTAATTAAAAGAAGTATCATATGTCTTTACTTTTTTTACTTATAATATTTTTTGCCGTTTATTTTTTGAATATTATAATGTGTAAAAGTGCGTTAAAGAAATGAGCCGTTTAAGAAATAAAAGTTACTCTCTGTTAGAATTCCAAACCCAACAGTTTGTAACGGCACACCAGTTATCATCTCATGCCGCTTCGGTACTCTCCGTAATGAAAAACAAATTAAAAATTGCAGATCAATTATATATCATAGTATACTATATTATAAGTTTGAAGTCCCAAAGTAAAAGATGAAAGACCAAAATAGCCATCAAAAGTTTGAACAACTATTTTACCCTTTGAACAAGCATTATTTCAAGAATTTTTTGTATAAAAATGTAAACAGATATTTATCTTTTTTTTTTTTTTTTTTTTTTTTTTTAATCTCCTCTCATATTTTCAATTAATGCTCTTTAATTTGAAGTGGACTTTGAGAAGACAAAGTTGCTATACACCATCTAAAGAATTTGAAGAATTGTCGAGAATAATTAGGAGCCTAATTCATTTGACAAACTCTCAATAAAGGATCAATGTAATCTACTAATTAAATGTCTATATATAAAAAATCTAGATATAAA
This sequence comes from Nicotiana obtusifolia, assembly GCA_002018475.1. NCBI lineage: Eukaryota > Viridiplantae > Streptophyta > Magnoliopsida > Solanales > Solanaceae > Nicotiana > Nicotiana obtusifolia. The sequence continues at coordinate 37,968 of MCJB01030935.1, forward strand.
TATCTTATTCAAGCACTGAAATTGTGGGAGCTTTTATCTATAGTTGACGGTTTGGAGTGCTTATTTATGTGTATATTTTATCATGTGTTTTACTATATCCTTGTTACCCTTTCTTTCATTAATTCCCGTTAAGTTGTTACATAAAGTTTAAGTTACAATTCTACAACTTAATAGTCTTTCTCCATATTTACGTAAAATTTTCAGTTACAAAAGAGAGGTTTTGGTGATTGCCTTGGGAAGAGATGTTGAGACGTAATGACATTTGTCTGCCGTTGAAATATTGGTCTCACTCTTAGAAAAGATGGCATATGCAGCAACGAAGGCGACCAACAAGGTTGGGATTAAGAAGCCACAGGCGCATAGTCACGAATCACAATAGTAAAATCACTCTTTCCTCCTAAAATGTTAAGATGATTGTCTGTCATTAGATTCATTTTCCTTACATAAACTAATTACTGAATTGCAGACATGTTATATTGACTTTTCGGAAGTACAGATCTTTCAAATTTGTAGCTAAAAAAGTGTTCTCTAATTATAGTTTAGTGTCTTTATATGTATAATAATAATGTTTGTGGAGAACTCTCAGTAGGCTTTTGGGTTTTAAGTGTTCAAAGCTATTTTTATAGTAATATTGATTTTGGAAACTTTGGTACAACTCATATTTTATCATCTAAATCTATGTATGAATGAATAAAAACTTAAGATTTTGCAAAATACAATATTACGTACAATTTTGTAAGTAATGCTTACTAGCATTCTAACTTCATTTTCCTTATTTTCAAATTTTCCTTAGGAGCATTTCCATGGGCTTAAATATATTTTAGATAGCGATTTCACCATTGTAATATGTAAGTTGAACTTTTGCTTAAATCACCTTCGTTTAACTAGAACACTATAAATTTAACTTCTATTATTGTATAGAGTATCCATGGAATATGAAATAATCTAATCGTTATTTTACCATTTGCACACGATGTGTCAAATATTTGTAGATTCATTTTTGTTTTGAATATATTTGTAGATCCACTTTCATTTTAAACAGGCTTTAAATAATATATTCGTTTTACTGTAGTCATGAAAATTTGTACTATCTTAGTTGTTTTTAATAATTAAAAAACAAATATTACATTGCAATCATGACGTTGGAGTTTCTATACTATATGATATGTACATTAAAATAGAAAAAGAAATTGTCGCTTGCATATTTAGGAAAGAAAAAATAACCTTGAGAAATTTTTTTTTAATTGATAGTGTCATTGTTCGAAATTATAAAATTGAGATAGAGTTTGTAGAGACGACATGTTTTATTTCATGATACTATCAATACTAAGTTTTCGCATATCTTTCAATTAAATGTTTTTAGATTATATATACGTAACTTTGAACTATTTTTCAACATATATTATATAAACTTGATGGAATACACGTGCGTCGATGAATACAGTTACCATTACAAACTTATCTATAAATATTTGATGCGCGCAGTTTCTCGTGACAGACATCGGTTCTCCTTTTGATCACAATAAATCCTATCCTCTCCTCTCCTCTTTAGAGATCACCACCTGTGCATCTATTTTTGGGTTTCGTAAAGTATGCAGCTGAGTTCGTGAATAGGTAGCGATCAAGAGATTTTGCTAAGTTTGGATCAACTTTAGTTAGAATTACCTATTTTCATTATGATTGCGATTACATTTTTGCCGCTTACTTTTATTCACTGGGATTTATCATAATCTAACTTGTGTTTTGTCTAACTGTCAAAACATCTTTGACAGAATACCATTTGCTATTATTGAAAAAAATAAGAGCATTTTGTCATTGCCTCATGGAAATTAAGGTTGAAGTTAACAGTTTATAAACTGGTAATGTTGATTATGATGCGGGATTTGAGAAAGTTAACATTTTGTAAACTGATTATATATGTTGCGGCTCATTAGAAAATGCAAAAGAGTAGTAGATTTGTACTTACCAAAACAGAGGTGGAGGTTCACAGTAGTTGGGGCTTGCAAGATCCACAATGTCAACTGTATATAATTATATCTTTTAAATGTTGAATATTTTGTGTTGAGAATAAGTATAGTTCGCGATCAAGCAATAGTCATTCTTTTTTTTTACTTTTAGAATTTACAGAAAATTAATTAGTTTTGATTCCATTTGAAGTATGAATACTTGATAATTTCTACTCTTTAAATTGTTTGCCATTATCTTTAATTCAATATACTCAACTAAATGTGCATCTTATAAATGACAATTTTTTAGTATTAGGGAGTATAACTAAAGTTAATCCTTCATACAATTGCTGGCCAATAAACTTTTGAAAGAGATCGTGAGAGGCGGGCGAAAGAAGAGGAAGAGACGAAAGTGTAATTAAAACAATTTAAGTGATCGCTCTTGGGTTTTTAAGTTTTTTTTTTTTTTTTGAACAATTTAAAAAGTCACTTTTGAAATTTTTCTGTATTAGAACATATATGTAAAAAAAAAGACTAACTTCATAAGCTTTTCTGGGGATGTTATTTAATTTCATTATTAACTCACTAATTTTTTCTTTAATGTATTGATGTCTTTCACTGTTAGCTTATCAATTTCTTCGTACAACCGTGTGAAGTAGGGGTAAATTTACTAGTTCTACTATAAAAGAGTGTGATGAAATAGTAAATGTTCTACCCTTAACTATTAGTTTATTATAGAAATTTTCTTTAGCAGTGAGTGCTAAAATCCAATAGTGAGCTTTCCATAGTGAGGTAAACATGATGTGATCAGAATTAGTAGGACCAGTAGTTTCTTAGTGAGTGTATATGGTGAGATCAATTTCCAACATCCTCCCTCGAGTTGAAGGGAAAAGATGAGACCCCCAACTTGCTGAGAATCGATCGATGAGAGGGTTTCGATAAAGGCTTTGTTCCGATACCGGTTATGTCTTTCTGTAAAACTTCAAACAAAATATCTCTCTTATTTTAAGGCTAAATTAAGTGATTCAATCTCAAGTGAAATCTTGCAAGGATTATGTTGGGCTTATCAAATATGAGTTTCAGGATGATCTAGCATCTGATTTGGGATGGAAAATGTAACAGCCCCGACCACTAATGATATTGTCCACTTGGACTTAGGCCTGCACGACTTTAAAACAAGTCACTAGAGTCTAAGGCCTGTTACTTATATACTCAACATCTCTCCCGTGTTTTGTTGATGCGAGATTCATGTAGGGTGTCACATACACCCCTCTTGGGACTCGGCATCCTCGCTGAGGTTTGCCCCATCACCATTCAAGGTTGCACGCTGAGGGATTTCGATACCAAATGTAACAACCCAACCCACTAGTGATATTGTTCGCTTTGGGCCTGGCCCACACGACTTTAAAACGTGTCACTAGATTTTAAGGCCTGTTTACTTATATACCCAGCATCTCTTCCGTGTTTTGTCGATGTGGGATTCGCGTAGGGTGTCACAGAAAGCTTGTGTATTTTTTTTTTTTACTTGTTTCAGAATTTAGTCACTTTTTCTCACAAAGTTTTGGAGCTCGGGAAGAGACGATTTTTGAGGAGATTTTCATCACTGCCTTGTGAGTAAGTAACTTCTACTTGAATTTGGTTATATATCTTGATTTTTCATAGATTTCTACACCTAAAACTTAAAATTTCAAAGTGAAAAATTGAGAATTTTTTTGTCTACATCTTAAGAGGGTGAATATTAGGAATTTGGGAGTCGATTTGGACTCGGATTTGGAATCTAATTATATATTTGTACTTGTGAGGTTATAGGTAGTTGTGATTTCCCTTGACTCAGGTTTTGACCATGTGGCATAGGGTTGACTTTTGTTGACTTTTGGGGATTTAATTAAAGATTGAAGCTCTATTGTTTGAAATTAATTCATATGGCTTTGTTTGACGTTATTGAATTGTATTTGACTAGATTTGAATCGTTTGGTGTTGGATTTGAACGGAAAGGTAGTTTGTTGTTGATTAAAGCTTGTCGGATGGAGTTAAGTCTCTTGTTTATCCTTGTAAAAGGGAATGTTGCCAATTGGTTATTTGTTTGCTACTTGCTATATGATTTAGGCGCCATGTATATGCGAGAAGACGAGCACATATGCATAGCTAGGTTATGACCATAGCCGAATAGAGATGGAATTATGTTATAATTTATTTGGACTTAAAGAATTGTTTATCCATGTTTCTTTGATTATACATCTATGTGATGAATCTAAATCATCATTAAATATTATGCTTAGGGTTTTGGCTTGTTGGTTTGGCTATATGTAACGACCCGACCAGTCATTTTCAGGTCTAGCACGTTGTTTGGAGGTTTGAGGCCTTGAGTAGATTTACTTCATGTATTATGACTTGCACACCTAGTCGGAATCGAATTTCGGGAAGTTCAAAGTTGATTCGGATGGAAAATTCTAAATTTGGCAGCTTTAAGTGGGAAGAATTAACCAAGGTTTGACTTTTGGGTAAACGACCTCGGAATCGGTATTTGAAGGTTCCAATAGGGTTGTATGATGATTTAGGACTTGGGCGTATATTCGAGTTGAGTATCAGGTGGTCCGGGAGAATTTCGGCGTCTATTATGGAATGTTGACATTTTGGAAGTTTAAGAATTTCTTAAGTTTGATTTGAAGTGAATTTTAGTGTTATCAATGTCTGTTTGGAGTTCCGAACCTTGGAATAGGTTCGTATCATGATTTGTGGCTTGCACGCAAAATTTAGCGTTATTCTGGGATGTTTAAGCATAATTTGGAGGCGTTCGATGACGTTGGAATGTTTGAAGGTTTAAAGAAAGGTTTCGATCATCGATTCATAATTTTGATGTTATTTGACGTGATTTGAGGCTTCAACTAAGTTTGTATCGTGTTTTAGAACTTGTTGGTATATTTGGTTGAGGCCCTGGGGGCCTCGGGCGGAGTTCGGATGGCTAACGGATCAAAGTGGACTTGGGGAAAAGCTGAAGTTCCAGTTCTGGTGTGATCGCACCTGCGAGGTTTTGGCCGTAGGTGCGAGACCGCAGGAGTGGCCTAGAGTCGCAGAAGCACATGAGGTTGAGGCTAGCTAGACGCGCAAGTGCAAGGAATCCACCGCACCTGCGAGCTCATAGATGCGGGCAAAGGAGCGCAGAAGCGAAAGGTGAAGAGGCATGGCTTTCCGCAGATGCGAAGGCCTAAGCGCAGGTGCGCTTCCGTAGGTGCGCTTCTGCAGGCGTGACCAAGTCTTCCACAGAAGCAGAGCTGGGTTGGCTAGTGAAGGCTCACAGAAGCGAACATTTTTTTGCAGAAACCGGTTTGGCTGGCCATAGAGGGGACCGCACCTACGATGGATTGTTCCGCAGGTGGGACTAATGGCCCGTTGGTGCGAAAGTTTCTGGGCAATGGTGCTTTTAAATCGAGGATTAGCTCTCAGTTATCTCATTTTTCTCTTAAGTGGCCGAATTTGGGGAGCTATTTTAAGGGGGTTTTCATCATGCAATACAAGGTAAGTAATTTCCCACTTGTTGTAAGCTAAATTTTTGGTTTATATCAGTGTTTTAAAAGGCATTTTCGGGGCGAGTCCTGGGGCGAGACGCACCAAAAACACCCCGAGGCGATGGTGTGGAGCGAAAGTCTCAAGAGGCGTACCGGGCGTTTGAGGCGTGTTTTTGTAGTGAGGGGTATGCCCTAGAGACTTTTTCAAATTAAAATAAAATTTGTTAAATAAGTCCTTCATATAATACCCAAATTCTCAAAAGTCAACTTGTAATTACTCAAAAGTTTTAAAAATGAACTGAAATGTATCAACTTTAAAAGTCAAACCTTTTTATTGAATAAAACCCTAATTTATGGTCTTTCCTAATTCTTTATCTTGTTCGCTAATCTGCTAATATCCCCCAAAACAACGAATGTTCAAATTTTTTTTACAAATACAAAGAGAACTTCATTCTCCTTCATAATAGCAAGTTCAAATTTCAAATTGCAGGTTAGTCATCCTATTTGTTCCTCAATGTAGAAAATTTTATTCTTTTCGACTCAAGTTACCCGTGCTTGTAAGTAGCGTATAATAAATTATTTTGATTAGGTTTTTGTGGGGATGGAGCACATCTATATATATTTCACATATTTATAATTTTCTTTAATTTTTATGCAATTTTACCTGTTTATAAATATTTATTGTAATTATATTATTTTATAAAATATAAAAATTAAATACCCATGGGGCTTACGCCCCGTGCCTCGGGCCTTATGCCTCGCTGAGGCATATGTAAAACGCCTTGCCTTACACTTACGCCTTTTAAAACATTGGTTTATATGTGGATTTAAGGATGAAATTTTATGGAAATTCTGGAATTTTGGTAGGAAACCTAGAAATTGATATTTTTGGATTTTTTTTCACGAAATTGGACATGGAATTATGAATGAATTATATATTTGAGTTTGTGATGTTATAGGTAAAGTTTATCTCCCAAAATTCTCGGAATCCGAGCACGTGGGCCCGAGAGTCGACTTTATTGACTTTTCGAGCGGACTTAAGAGTCATTATAAATTGTTAACTTATGCGCATTGGAGTGTATTTTGATTGAGCTGTACATTGTTTGACTAGTTTTGGATCGTTTGGCTTTGAATTGAAGAGTTAGAGGGGCGTTGGAGCCGGTTATGAAACTTCGGAGCGAGTAAGTCTCCTATCTAACCTTGTGATAGGGAAACTATCCCCTAGGTGATGAAATTGTTATGTGATACTAGTTGTGGGTGTTACGTACGCACTAGGTGACGAGAGTCTGTACGTAGCTAAGGCATGCTTATGTCCGGGTAGACTTAGGACCTTATCATGTAATATTTGAATTATTTGAACTCATTCAGCTAGCTTAATTAATTGAATTTATAATTGAAAATTGATTTAAAAATAAATATACGTATACTAGGCCGAGCCTTATCGCCTTGAGTTGTTGGCAAGTTATTTGAGAAACGGTAAAGATTATATTCACTTTGTGTTCATGTACTGTATTGTAAGCACATGTCTCGTAATTCAGTAACTTCTTTCCTTTCTTATGGAGCGGGCCGAACGCCTTGGCAGTATAATACATGTACCTATGGTTCGTGCCGCTCGACCCTCGGCAGTGTACACATTATTCTAGATGGTACTGAACGGCCTCGGCATAATCGTGCGTTATACCGCTGGCAGCCCCAACATTCACGAGATTATCTTTTCAGTGATGCCTTGCGTTTTATATGGTACTTCTTATTCGTTTGTTACTGGTACCTGATATATCTGAGCTGTTGAGGTAGAATACAAGACTGAGAAATTCATACTTTAAAAGAAATATTTAGAAGATTAGGTAACTTAAAGATTTACCCCATTATTGCTGTCTGCTTCAAATCTGCTTACGATTTATTATATTGCTTTGTTGGACCTCTAGTAAGTATCGATGACGACCCCTCGTCACTAGTTTTTCGGGGTTAGTCTAGATACTTACTAGGTACGTGTTGATTTACGTACTCATGTTACACTTCTGCACTAAATGTGCAGGATCTGACAGGTTCAATTGATAGTGATTTTGGCGCGTAGGCGCTACTGCTGAGGAGACTTTATGGTGAGCTGCATTCCCGGCTACTATCGCAGCCCACAGGGTTTCCATTGTACCATTTACTTTATCCTGTCTTCTTTACATTCCGGACAGAAGTTGTATTATTATTGTATTCCTTAGTAAATGCTCATGTACTTGTGACACCGGTTTTGGGGGTGTTCTAGAATTTGTTATGGATTATTTTACACTGATTCACTTTCACTTATTATTTTAACGAAACTGTACGTAACTACGATTTATTTTAATGCACTAACCTCATTATCCAAGAAAGATTTATGATTTTAAAAATGATAAAATGAATAATTAGTGTTTGCTTGCCTAACGGCGATGTTGGGCACCATCACGGCTTATAATGGATTTTGGATCGTGACACTATATACATGTTCTAGCCTTACTTAACTTATGATTTAGTAATTTTCGGCTTCGTTACTCATGTTTGATATCATGATTGGATTTACGGATATTCAATGGACATATTGAACTGTAATGAAAAGTCGAATACATGATTAGTCGTGATCGTCTTTTATCCATATTATTATTTATCTATATTTTATTATTATTTCCTGGTGCATTTTCATTATATCATCTCATGCACATATACATGAATTGGAGAGTTGGATATTAAGAAAAGTTGAGAATTTTGGCACCTAGGAAATTGTGAGCGGATATGATTATTGATGATATTATTAGTGGATCGGGTTGCACGCTGTAACGACGCTTGGATATGGATCCGTCCCTCCAGAGTCAGGTGATTATCCATATTACTTTGGGCCTAGTGAACGCAAGCACCAGATTAGTGCTAGCTTGGACACTTGACCAGTGTCAGGCACATTGATTTGTGAAGTGAGGTATTAAAATTTGATCATGAGTATGCATTGGTAGCGTAGACTTATGCATTGACTCTTATATACATTAATAATAGATCATGAACATGCATTGGTAGCTTAGACTCGTGTAGAGGATCTCATATACATTTGAATGTTAATCGATTCCTATCATGATAATGAATTAACTAAGAAATTAATATTGTACTCAATCTCTTAATTTCAGAAGCATGCATAAATCGTCTTAGATTTATTGTACCATTGCCTTTGGACTTGACTGATGATATTATACCTTATCACATATATTAGTTATATTTTTATATGCTTATTGAATTGTTAGTAGGTGTTAGTGTCGACCCCTCGTTATTACTTTTTCGAGATGAGACTTGAAACTTATTGAATACCATAATTTTGTACTCATATTACACTTCTGCATACTTTTTTGCAAGATCTGAGACTGGTATTAGCAGTACCCTTGAGCTGAGTAGGAGTATTTTGTTGGAAGCTTTGTGGTGAGCTGCTTTATTTGATCCGATCCGCAGTACATGAAGTTTTTCTTCCCTGATTATTTATTTTTGTCTATGTATTTTTTTTCTCGACAGATGTTATTGTTCGTTTAAAACTAGCTACTCTTACTAGATGCTCGTGAAGTAGTGACATCGAATTTTAGACGCTTGTTAGACGGTTGTGGTTGTATTGTGACCTTATTGCTGAATTATACTAATGTTATTGAAATGACATTTATTTCCACATTGTTATCTATAACATAAAACAGTTAATGGCTTAATAATGTGATTCTATGATTGTTATTGTATGTTGGCTTGCCTGGCGAGTGAGTGATGCGCCATCACAGTTTTTGGTGGGATTTTGGATCGTGATAAAGATGATTTAACCATGTCTATTCTACAATAACCTTGCGCATAGAGCGATACCCCGCCTCGACAGAGGAAAAAGACATAATATTTTTGCACGATGATAGATAAATCACAAGGCCAAATAAACCTTAATGTTGAACTGTATTTATCACAACATGTTTTACTATATGGCCAACTTTATGTTGCACCTTTTAGAGGGATGTTAATGTCCACAATAAAAGGTCACGATAAAGCAATAGGAACTGATAAAAGGAACATACAGTAAGGAATATCGTTTATAAGGAAGTACTATTAGATTAGATATACTTCACTACATGTTTGTGCCTCACAAAATCAAAATAAGCAAAAATTAAAAGTTTCTAATTAAACAATGATCGTTCATCTTTGTAAGTTAAGAGGATATCCTATCATCTTAACATCGACAAATAAATTACAGACGATCCACATTGATTGTTTTGCTAAAACTTGCGCTTCATATTAATTTTATTTTAATAATGTTAATATTATTTTATAAAATCATGTACTATGTGACTTAGTAAATACGTGCAACGCACGTGCGAAAAAACTAATGTATTTAAATATATGAAGATAGGACAAATCTCTTACCTTTTTATCTTTCCATGTCTTATTCAAACCAAACTAAAATACAACTGTTGTACTTTCTTTTGTAATATTAATCTATTTCATACGCAATCGATACGTAGGAATGACCATTAGATGTTTAGCTCTAATTGTTACTAAACCAAATTTCTCAGTCATCAAGTTTTTTTCTATCATACCATTTGGCAACTCCCAATCAAAATTGTGAACCAATTATGCTACCAGCAATTGAACAATAATGAGACTGAGCTGCAAACCATGACAATTTCTTCTGCCAGCGCTAAATGGTAAAAGTTAAATATTTAGACCCCGAAGATCTATGTTGCTTTCCGGAAACCTCTCCGGTTTGAACTTTTCTGGCTCCTGCCAAATTTCAGGATCTGTCCCTATTGAGCAAACATTGACTAAAAGTCGGGGATCCTTTAGGTATATGAAAACCTTCAACTGTACAATTTTCAGTGGACTCATGAGAAACCAATAATGGTACAATTGGATGGAGTCTAAACCTTCTTTTATAATCATACTGTAGGATTGCATATAAATGTTCATAACACGCAGCGGAAAACAATAATAATCCTAGACAGATTTTTTCGTGTTTAAATTTATTTATATGTCAAAGATTGGATCTGAGACGTACCTGGTGAAGAGAGTCTCATTTCAAAATTTTTCGATAGTGCGAAGACTCTATGCGTATGCACACCAAGGGTAATACTTGCTATCAACTCTCTGATCAATGAAATTCGCGGACAAATTGAATGAAAAATTACTATGCCGAAATTTTCTCAAAACCCTTGAACGTAGTAATAACAAAGGCAAGAAAACAATTTTCTTGTCTAAAAACGCCTCTCTTGTTTATGACCTTTTTCGATCATCTATGTTTTTCCATACGAAGCCTTCGTATATATACCGACATACATCACCTTAGTATCCTTTTCCCCAATAGGTTAGGAACATGTTAAGGCAGTGACTTACGTGTAACTCTATTCCAAATTAAGACCTTATAAATCCTTTTCCATTGCAAAATGGAATTCCCACCTGGGATTGAAGTTGCCGTAGTCACTTTATGTCAATCCAATGTTAAATTGGATTTAACACATAACTCTTCATTAATATATATATATATATATCCTTATATAAATAAACATTAATTATGAGTATTAAAGATATATCATATATATATATTTTAACCAAGAGACATAATTTAGTTTTCTATTCCAAATAGAAAACTTCAATTTATTCATAATATTAACTATATTCCCGTGCTAGCAAAGAGTATAATAATATTTCATTTGGACTAATAACTTTATTTCTTTGAATAATTAAATTCTTTAATTCAATTGTCAAATAATAAGTTAATTAATCCTTTAGCAAAGATCAGAACACTCGTTAGTGTGCGACCTCATAGGTTCAATACTAAGCCGGTAGTAAATTAATCATATCAATATACTAATCAAGGGTGGTGTCTAGCAACGCTCCTTAACGACCGGATAGAATGAAGTATACAATTTACTCTCAAGTACCATTGGAAGAATAAAGTAATACTTCCTTATGTTTTTATAGCTCCGAGTCACCCTAGGATATGGTTCAACTGTCAAATCTTAATAGGCGACCAACTATGTGTTCATGTCAAATATAATCGACCATTGAATTTTCTAAGAAACTCTTTTCTTCTTTCATTCAATCGCCCTGGCCAAGGTCTTAGTCTGATCGTTTATAATTCATGACAACATAGAGCTTAAACTCATTACCAAGAGTTGGCAGATTCTATCTTGATTAATCACTAATTCTACAAGCATTTAATCATACCTAGTATCCTTTCAACTATCGCCCTAGGGCCATAGGTGTCTAGTATCAAAGCACAATAAATAACTTGTCAATTACTATCACGATCTCAAGTCAAAGGAAACTCTTACATCACATTCTTCAAGAGAATAAATATCCTGTTGACAATTTATGGTAATTCTAACAATTAGGAATTATCCAATGAGTCGGTTCAATGATCATATCTCTATATGTATCATCTATCTATGTGATTTAGTTAATGAGATCAACTAATCTTTATCCCATAAAGACAATCACATAAATATTGATCTAACTGGATTACTAATGTTCAAATTAATAATCCTACGATCAAGAACAAATTTAGATTAAATTATAAGAAACTTTATTCTCATTATCATGATCTCCATCATGATGTCAAGTCTCAAAATTTAATCAAGGACCTTATGAGATTAATCAAGCAATTAATAATAGCTATGATAAAAGAATATCAAATGCCACATATTTTTATATCAAATAACGTTCACAAAAATATGTTCAAATCATCAAATATGAGAATGAATTTAGGGCATATCTACTATATCCCTAACAATCTCCCACTTGCACTAGAGCCAATCGCTCTTGTACTTCATCCCCAATTTCCACTTGTGCTTGTCAAACTCCTTTGCGCCAAGAGCTTTAGTGAATGGGTTTGCAACATTTTCCTTTCCATCAACCTTTTGAATCTTGACGTCTCCACGTTCAATGATCTCTCTTATCAAGTGATACCTTCGTAGAATGTGTTTGGAATTTTTGTGTGATCTTGGTTCTTTTGCTTGAGCAATGGCTCCAGTTTTGTCACACAACAAAGGAACTGCACCTTCTATTGAAGGAACCATACCAAGTTCAGTTAAAAACTTTTTCATCCATACAGCTTCCTTAGCAGCTTCACTAGCTGCTATATATTCTACTTCAGTCACTGAATTAGCTACTATAGCTTGTTTGGAACTTTTCCAACTCACTGCACCACCATTCAAGGTGAATACATAACTAGAAATAGATTTGCTATCATCTTTATCTGAAGAGAAACTTGATCAGTATAACCTTCAAGTTTCAATTCAGAATCTCCATAAATGAGGGATTGGTCTTTAGTCCTTCTTAAGTACATAAGAATGGTCTTCACCACCTTCTAATGTTCCTTACCAGGATTTTCCTGATATCGGCTAGTTACTCTTAGTGCATAAGCCACATCAGGACGTTTACATGTCATGGTATACATGATAGCTCCCACTGCACTAGCGTATGGGATCCTACTCGTGCGTTCTCTCTCTTCAGGTTTTTTAGGACAATCCTCCCTACTGAGAGTAATTCCAGTGCCTATTGGTAGATAGCCTCTTTTGAAATTATCCATGTTATACCTCTTTAAGATGGTATCAATGTACAAAGACTGGGAAAGTCCAAGTAGCTTCCTCGATCTATCTCTATAGATCTTTATTCCTAATATATAAGCTGATTCTACCAAGTCTTTCATGGAGAACTGTTCAGATAGCCAAATCTTGGTACTTTGCAATGCCGGTATGTTATTCCATATGAGCAATATATCATCAACATACAATACTAAGAATATAATTGTGCTCCCACTAACCTTTTTGTACACACAAGGTTCTTCTTCGCATCTAACAAAATTAAACTTTTCAATTGTCTTGTTAAAGCTAATATTCCAACTTCGAGAAGCTTGCTTTAGTCCATAAATGAATCTTTGTAGCTTGCATATTTTATTATGATCAGATGAAGATGTGAAACCTTCAGGTTGCGTCATGTACACATCCTCTTCTAGCTCACCATTAAGGAAAGCTGTTTTCACATCCATTTGCCATATTTCATAATCATATTATGCTGATATAGCAAGCAAAATCCGAATTGATTTGAGCATTGCCACGGGAGAGAAAGTCTCGTTATAGTCGACTCCTTCTTTCTGACGATATCCCTTGGCAACAAGACGGGCTTTGTAGGTCTCCACCTTTTCGTCTGCTCCAATATTTTTCTTAAAAACCCATTTACAACCTATAGGTTTTATATCTTTTGAAGGTTCAACTAAAGTCCATACTTTATTTTCCTTCATGGATTCCATTTCGGATTCCATGGCCTTTTGCCATTTCTCATAATCAAAACTTTGTATAGCCTCTTCATAGGTCTTAGGGTCATCATCATTATGATCAACCTCATTTGATATATCATTTTGTACTGTTAGATTTAATCTAGTTAGTACATGACGTTCTCGTGTAGACCTTCTAAGAGATGCTTGTACAACTTGTTCACCTTGTGCTGGATTTGGTTGTTGTTCAATTTGGTTTGGAACTGGTTTATTAACCTGTTCTTGAACTACATTTAATTCTTGAACTTCAACTGTTGAAGATAGCAACTTCCTTGTCAACTTCAAAACATCCAATAAAGGTTCTTCAACTTGTGTCTCATGATCTTGATTTTGTGTTGATTCGTTAGTTTCTTGAACTTCATCAAGTTCTATTTCTCCACTATACTTTCCTTCCAAAAGAAATTCCCTTTCCAAAAAGGTTGCTCCTCTAGCCACAAACACTTTATGGTCAGACGGGTGATAGAAATAATATCCCATTGTTTCTTTGGGATACCCAATGAACCTACACTTATCAGATCTTAAGTCAAGTATATCAGACTGCAATCTCTTAACATAAGCTGGACAACCTCAAACTTTAATATGTTTAAGGTTAGGCTTACATCCTTTCCATATCTCATATGGTATTGGAGAGACTGACTTAGTGGGAACTTTATTAACTAAGTATGTTTCTGCTTCCAAAGCATATACCCATAAATTTATTGGAAGATCAGTGAACCCCATCATATATCTCACCATATCTAATAAGGTTCGATTTCTCCTTTCAGACACACCATTGTATTGTGGTGTTCCTGGAGGTGTCCACTGTGAGAGAATCCCATTCTCTTTGAGATACCTAGTAAAATCTTCACTAAGATATTCTCCACCTCTATCAGACCTTAATATTTTGATACTTTTACCAGTCTGTTTCTCAACTTCACTACGGAACCTTTTGAATATTTCAAAAGATTCAGATTTGTGATTCATAAGATACACAAATCTATATCTTGATATATCATCAGTGAAGGTGATGAAGTAAGAATATCCATCTCTAACTTGAATTTTCATGTGCTCACAAACATATGTATGAATTAGTCCCAATAATTCAGAAGCTCTTTCTCCACTTCCAGTAAATGGAGATTTGGTCATTCTTCCTTTGAGACAAGATTCACAAGTTGGATATGATTCAAAATCATACTTGTCAAGGTACCCTTCCTTGTACAATTTATTAATTCTTTTCTCTCCAATATGACCAAGCCTACAATGCCAAAGGTATGTATGATTTACTTGATCATCTCTTTTCCTCTTAAGACTTGAAACGTGCATAATCGAATTGACATTCACATTAGGTAAGATATAAACATCATGTTGGAGAAAGCCATTCACATATAAGTTATCACCATAATAAATAGAGCAAATACCATTGCCTATAATAATGCGAAAACCACGTTTCTAACATAGAAGCTGAAATTATGTTTGAAACAAATTTAGGAACGTAATAACAATCATCCAACATAAGTACTTTGCCTGTAGGCATTATTAAAGAAATTGATCCTACAGCTACAACCGAAACTTTTGCACCATTTTCAATTTGTAGATTAACTTCTCCTTTCTTCAACCTTCTACTTATCTGGAACCCCTGCAACATATTGCAGATGTTATAACGACTGCAAATATCTAATACCACAATGAAGAATCCATAGTAGTTAAAGAAACCTTGAAAATATTTTTCATTAAAGTCTTACTTTATTTCTTGTCCTTTAGAGTTGCAAGATACTCTTTGCAGTTTCTCTTCCAATGCCCTATTTTCTTCCAATGGAAACATTCAGCATCAGATTGGTTAGCTTTGCCTTCTTTGCCTTTGGGTTTGGTCACACCACCCTTAGGCGCAGTAGGCTTTCTTTTGGGTTTACTTTTACCCTTACCTTTCTTCTTAGAAGAGTTTCCAACCAACATGGCAGTTCCTTTCTTCTTCTCAGATGAAAGTTGATTCTCACAATCAACCAGCATGTTAAGCATCTCATGAAGATCATAATCCATTTTATGCATATTGAAATTAATAACAAATTGTGAAAATGATTCTGATAGTGACTGCAAGATCAAATCTTGAGAAAGCTCTTTACTTAGTTTGCACCCCAACTTCTCAAGTTCTTCAATAAGATCAATCATATGATTGACATAGGGTTCAACTGGAGAGTTTCCAGTCAATTTGGATCCAAATAAAGCTTTAGATAGCTGGTATCTAGCTGTCCTACTTTGTGTAACAAACATCTTCTTAAGATGTTCAATGATTGCTATTGGATCCATATCCTGATGTTGCCTCTTTAGTTCAGAACTCATAAAAACGAGAACGATGCATTTGGTAGTAAGACATTCTTCCAAGTATTTCTGATAAATCTTGGTAGCATCATCATCATCCTCATCCGGGACTTCCTTGGCAAGCTTATCGATCACATCAATAAGCTTTTCATGCATGAGAACAATTCTCAAATTTCTGTACCAATCATCAAAGTTTGGTCCTAGCAACTTGTTGGTCTCAAGTATTCCACGCAGTGATATAGCATATATATTGAGAAATCTAAGATTAGGAAAGAAAAGACAATAATATAAGAACATATTTACACATATCATAAAGCCATGGACTTTTATCTAAATGATATTTTCACTAATTATTTTAAACTATTTACCCTCATTATAGTTTAAGAAATCTTTATTTCTGTTAGTGGAGTAAAGGAATCCTTTAACAATATGTATGAGTCCCTTGGAAGTCAAGTCGTTTCTCACATATATTTTAAAGGTACGTACTCTTACCAATTGTATCCCCATACAATTTCCTTAAATATCTCTATGTCAAATAGTCTCCTGGTAGTCAGCTCAATCCTATTGGCATAGTTGAGTTCAACCATCATGAAAGCAAAGAACTTATTAAATTTTATACTCCCCCGGGTAGTCCAGACGTCTAGTGTAAAATTAAATAATTCTTCCAATCCATGCATCTAATGCAATAAATAATTTTAATATATTCTCGAACTATAAGTCTCCTGATTGTCAGGCCGCTCCTTATAAACAAGAAATAAATAAAATTAATTATTTTGATGGATAACTTTACTATAAAATATCTTATATTTTATTATTTAAGAACTCAAATTTTAGTAAGGGAATTGTTACTTTATAACAGGAAGATCAAATATTTTATAACATGTAAATTTAGTTCAAGTTGTCTACATGCTTAGTCTTAAATTAATTTACATCACATGTAACAAATAATTCAAAATTATGTAACGAACGAGCACATGACATAAAATTAAAATTCAACATTCTTCTAACATGTTTATCTTTTATATTACATAAAAATAATTCATGCCAGAATACTATTATTAATTAACATCTCATAAACTAATAACAATTAAAATATCAGTATAACCTATTATAGATTACCATCGTGTCTAATAAAAAATTTTAAATTTAAGTTATGAACTATCTCAATAGTTTAACTTATATGTATACATAATTATTCACAATAAAATAATATCAATCTAATAAGCATTCAAACAATTTAACTGTTGCATAAGAAACATGTATTATGATTTGAACTCTTCAAATATAATCTTAAAATATTTCGTAAATAAATTTTAGACACAATAAACCACGGCTATGATACCATCGTAGGATTGCATATAGATGTTCGTAACACGTAACGGAAGACAATAACAATCCTAGGCAGATCTTTTCGTATTTAAAATTTATTTGCATGTCAAAGATCGGATTTGAGACGTACCTGGTGAAGAGAGTCTCGTTTCAAAATTCTTCGATAGTGCGAAGACTCTATGCGTATGCACACCAAGGGTAATACTTGCTATCAACTCTCTGATCAATGAAATTCGCGGACAAATTGAATGAAAAATTACTATGCCGAAATTTTCTCAAAACCCTTGAACGTAGTAATAACAAAGACAAGAAAACAATTTTCTTGTCTAAAAACGCCTCTCTTGTTTATGACCTTTTTCGATCATCTATGTTTTTCCATCCGAAGCCTTCGTATATTTACCGACATACATCACCTTAGTATCCTTTTCCCCAATAGGTTAGGAACATGTTAAGGCAGTGACTTACGTGTAACTCTATTCCAAATTAAGACCTTATAAATCCTTTTCCATTGCAAAATGGAATTCCCACCTGGGATTGAAGTTGCCGCAGTCACTTTATGTCAATCCAATGTTAAATTGGATTTAACACATAACTCTTCATTAATATATATATATATATATCCTTATATATATAAACATTAATTATGAGTATTAAAGATATATCATATATATATATTTTAACCAAGAGACATAATTTAGTTTTCTATTCCAAATAGAAAACTTCAATTTATTCATAATATTAACTATATTCCCCGTACTAGCAAAGAGTATAATAATATTTCGTTTGGACTAATAACTTTATTTCTTTGAATAATTAAATTCTTTAATTCAATTGTCAAATAATAAGTTAATTAATCCTTTAGCAATGATCAGAACACTCGTTAGTGTGCGACCCTATAGGTTCAATACTAAGCCGGTAGTAAATTAATCATATCAATATACTTATCAGAGGTGGCGTCTAGCAATACTCCTTAACGACCGGATCGAATGAAGTATACAATTTACTCTCAAGAACTATTTGAAGAATAAAGTAATATTTCCTTCTGTTATTATAGCTCTGAGTCGCCCTAGGATATGGTTCAACTGTAAAATCCTAATAGACGAATAACTATGTGTTCATGTCAAATATAATCGACCATTGAATCATCTAAGAAACTCTTTTCTTCTTTCAGTCAATCGCCCTAGCCAAGGTCTTATTCTGGTCGTTTGTAATTCATGACAGCTTGGAGCTTTAACTCATTACTAAGAGTTGACAGATTCCATCTTGTTCAATCACTAATTCTACAAGCATTTAATCATACCCAATATCCTTTCAACTATCGCCCTAGGGCCAGAGGTGGCTAGTATCAAAGCACAATAAATAACTTGTCAATTGCTATGATGATCTCAGGTCAAAGGAAACTCTTACATCACATTCTTCAAGAGAATATCCTATTGACAGTTTATGGTAATTCTAACAATTAAGAATTATCCAATGAGTCGGTTCAATGATCATATCTCTGTATGCATTATCTATCTATGTGATTTAGTTAATGAGATCAACTAATCTTTATCCCATAAAGATAATCACATAAATATTGATCTAACCGGATTACTAATGTCCAAAGTAATAATCCTATGATCAAGAACAAATTTAGATTAAATTATAAGAAATTTTACTCTCATTATCATGATCTCCAACATGATGTCAAGTCTCAAAATTTAATCAAGGACCTTATCAGATTAATCAAGCAATTAATAATAACTATGATAAAAGAATATTAAATGCCATATATTTTTATATCAAATAACGTTCACAAAAATATGTTTAAATCATCAAATATAGAATGGATCTAGGGCATATCTACTATATTCCTAACACATATCTGTCACAACCCCAACTTCCCTCCATAGGATATCGTGACGGCACCTAGTCTCTAAGACTAGGTAAGCCTATCAATTATGCGGAATAACTGAATATAAAACTGAAACTCAAACCTCAACATATGAAATAAATAAAAACTACAATTCAAAATAGTTACAACTCCCATTATCCGGTAGAAATAAGTCACAAGCTCTAAGGAGAAATGCTGAGTATCTTTATACATCTGAGTCTAATGAGAATATGGAAAACAACATAATAAAGATAGAGGGGGACTCCGAGGTCTGCGGAGGCTGGCAGATATACCTTGAAGTCTCCACGCACGGGCTAGCTCACTGATACCTGGCCTGGTATGAAGAACCTGGGTCTGCACAAAAAGATGTACAAAAGAGTAGTATGAGTACACCACAATGGTACCTAGTAACTGCGAAGCCTAACCTTGGTAGAGTAGTGACGAGGTCAGGTCAGGGTCCTACTGGAAATAATAAGAAACTAGGCGGAAGATATAATAGTATAATGAAATGACATAGAAGTGAAACAATGAGAATTTCCGAAAGCTAATAACACGGAATCAAGAAAGACAATTACAACATGAAAGGAAAGCATAAATCTTACAAGTTAAGGAACGACAGCAACAACAACAATACAACAAATAGAGAAAATCAACAGGGACACTCCCGATGTATCGCTTTGTAGTCCCAAAAGTAAATATCTCACAATTTTTTCTTATATCACTGCGGGAGCCTTTATATTTTTGTTTTGAAATTCATTTTCCCGAAATAGTATCCCATGTTTTAGCCAACCTTATCACATAGCATGACTTCTAGTAGTTCCCCTACTAGCCACGCGTATCAAGCCACCTTATCACACCGCATGCGTTTCAACACCCAAACCTTATACCATCACATGCGTATCAATAATCATAACAACACGGTAGAAACCTCGTGCAACAATGAAAACCGCACGGCAGAAACCTCATGCAACAACCAAACAATCATCTCAACAAGATCACGGAAACCAAAACATAACAACTGAAACAACAATATCTCAAGGATAGCAAATCTCAATTAAACAATCCCATAGTTAAATAAGGAATATAAAATCAAAAAAGCAGGTAATTCAACTTAGCATGTAATACAAGTTACAAAAAAGAGATGAGACAAGTAGACAGGTGAAATAGGCTAAACATGATGACTATACAGGCTAAAATAATCCAGTTGAAGCATAAAAAGAAAACTACTTAGATAAAATAGGAATTTCAATATTTAGCCCATGTACGCACTGGTCACCTCGCATACACGGCCCTCACATACCACAAATTATCACAACAACACCAAATCCTAAGGGGATTTCCCCCCCACAAGATTAGACAAGTCACTTACCTCAAATCTCGCTCAATCAATCAATAAGAATGCGTTTCCCTCGATTTTCCGAACTATACAACTCAAATCTAGCCAAAAGCAATTACATACTATAAATATAACTATAAGAAACTAATCTGAATAATGACTTTAATAAGAAATTAGAAAATCGCCCCAAAAAGTCGACCCGGGCCCACGTCTCAGAATCGGGTAAAAGTCACAAAATCCGAACATCCATTCAATCACGAGTCCACCCATACCAAAATTACTCAAATCTGATATCAAAATCTCAATCAAAACCCTAAAATTCGGTCTAAGAACTTAACATCTTTTTCCCTCTATTTCTCAAATTAATTCCTTAATTAATGAAGAGATTAATGATAGATTAGTGAAATATAATAAAAAATAAGCCAAGAATCCTTACCCAAATGTTTCCTCTGATAATCCCTCAAATTCTTGCATAAATCCGAGCTCTCAAGGTCCCAAAATGAAAATCGGAGAAAAACCCTCGATTTTGAAATTAATACTGCTGCCCAGGTATTTCTTTTCGCGAATGCGAAAATTGCCTCGCGTCCCTCTTACGCGAACTCGAGGGTCCACTCACGAACGCGGTTCAAACGATCTACCAGCTTCGCGATTGCGAAGCCCATAACGCGAACGTGCAGACCAAACACAGGAGCCCACCCAAGCTGCCTTTCCTCTTCGCGAACGGGGATCCCTGTCCGCGATCGCAGTGCACAAAGACCTGCTCCTTCGCAAACACGTGGCCTACTTCGCGAACGTGAAGGGTAAATTCCAGAAAAGCTCAGACTACTCTACGCGAACGCGGGAGGATCATCGCGAACGCGTAGAAGACACCAGAACTGGAAAAACCAGCAACTTCAAAATTCCTTCCAAGTCCCGAAATGCGCCGAACAAGGTCCGAATCACCCTCGAGGCCCCCAGGACCTCAACCAATAATACCAACAAGTTCTAAAATATCATACGAACTTAGTCGAGCCTTCAGATCACATTCAAACAATGCTAATAACACAAATTGCGCATCGATTCAAGCCTAATGAATTTTAGAACTTCAAACTTCTATATCCGATGCTGAAACTTATCAAATCTAGTCCGATTGGCCTCAAATTTTGCACCCAAGTCATATTGACATTGCGGACCTACTCCCACTTCCGGAATCGAAATCCTACCCCAATATCAAAAAGTTCACTCCTAGTTAAACTTTTCAAAAATCATTCAACTTTTCAACTTTCGCCAAGTAACGCCGAAATGACCTACGGAGCTCCAAATCAACATCAGGACACGCTCCTAAGACCAAAGTTACCCTACGGAGCTATTGAAATTGTCAAAACTCCATTCCGGAGTCATCTTCACACAATTCAAACTACGGTCAATTCCTAGAACTTAAACTTTCAATTTAGAGACTATGTGTCCCATTTCACTCCGAAACCAAAAACCAAACCTCCCGGCAAGTCACGTAGCCAAGAATGAAATAAAGGAAGCAATAAATAGGCATCGTGGCTAATACTCTCAAAACGACCGGCCGGGTCATTACAATATCTAAATACTCCAGACGCTCTAAATCTTATTCTTCCACCATCCTATTTCTACCAACTACTTGTTCCAACTCGACTTGGAGTTTTTACATCACATCAGGATGCCTTAAAAGTTCTGATAAAATCCACTCAATTGTTGTTGATGAAGTATCCATTGAAGCCATCAGCAGTCCTCTACACACATACACACACACACGCATACATATATGGAAAGTGGGTCGGGCCGGGCCCGAGACCGCGTGCTTAATGGGCTAAACGGGCTGGGACCATTTGGCCTGCTAGAGATGGGCTCGTTCCAGTCTCGTGGGCCAGTTCTTAGCTAGGAACTGTTAGGATCGGGCCCATTTGGCCCGCCAAGAGTCCAGGGTCGGATCGGTCCCTTGGCTGGCCAAATGGGCCCAACAGTTATTTATTTATTTTTTTTTATAAAAAAAGAGCCGTTTGGCTTTTGAAAAAACAGTCGTTGGTTATTTTAAAAAAAATAGCCATTTAACCCCGTCAACATAGTTTTAACCCTAAACTTTTTATTGTTATACTTTTTCCCTATTTTTTATTATCAATGCGCCCTCATTCTTTTAGTTTCTTACAAAATCAATATCAATCTAACAAAATCTCTATCTAATTTTCTTCTGTACTTGCTACAATTGTTTACTTTATCAAAAAAATAGTAAAAAAATTGTGAGGTTGCTACCCCATTGCTTACTTTATTCCAAATATATTCAAAAAAATATTGAGGTTGTTACAATTTGTGAAAAAATTGTGAAGTTGGTGAATTGGAGTCTTCAAATCTTCAACGATACTCACTTTTTCACAAGTTGTTCGTCAAGTCGGTAAACTCGTTCCAACTCTTAATTCTTAATATTATAGTTTTGTTTGTTTTATTTATTTTCTATTAATTGATTAATTAAGATGTCTTCCTTAAGAAATAATTTTGGTAAACGTAAGAATAAGGAAAAATCCAATATTGGCGAATCTAGTATTACTACTGTTCCTCCTCCCCTGCCTCCGGCTCCCCGAACCAAATCCCATACCCGTCCTACACCTGCCATTCTTGATACCGATAATAGTTTATTACAATTTAGCGACACTGAAATTAGCCATAATATTGCACTTGGTGAACAATTAGACCATAAATTAATGAATGCTCTCTATTCTAATAATTATAATACTATTGATGAAAATGATGATGAGGAAATTGATCTTGATGAAACTCAACCGGACGATGATACACGAACTAGTCTTGCTCTTGATGTTTACCCAACTAGTGATAACGCTGCTAATCCAAAATGATGACCCATCTGATACTCCCGTTACTGCCTCTACGTTTTCTAGAGAACCTACCAAAAGGCAGGAAACATCTCCTGTTTGGCCAATTTTTACTCAACTAGTTCCAAAAAATAAGGCTAAGTGTAAAACTTGTGGTATGGAGTTAGCTATTAAATATAATGGATTGCGGTCGGGGACGAGATCTTTGGCTAGACACATAAAAAAAATACCCTAATGATAACGTCTGATATCAACGTCTGAAAGCTCTGGTCGAGGGGAAAAGTGTACCTAGTCCTAGTCAGGCTGACCCTAGTACCAGTTCAAATCAATTTCAATCGCGAAATTAACACTGTTACCAGTGGTATTTTATATGATAATCCAAAAAAAGATCGGAAAGAATTGGCAAAATTGGTACCTGTTATGTTCTTACCCTATAGTTTTTCTTCTGCCCTTCGTTTGTGCGTTACATTAGAAAATTCTTTAATCCTACTTGTAAAGGTTTTCCTCGCACAACCATAAAGAGCGATATCTATAAATATAAGTATGAATATGAACAATATTTGCGCTATTTATTAACTCATATAAATTGTCGGGTTGCTATTACAACTGATATTGGTAGAACTAACAACGACTGTGATTACCTTATTGTTACATGCCATTGGATTGATGAGGACTGGATATTGCAAAAGCGCATAATTGCTTATAGAATAATTACTTCACGGCACACAAGACAGTTTATTGTAGCACAATTACGGATATTTGCAGATATTTTTGCATTAGTGATAAAATAATATCGGTTTCAATGGATAATGATACTAATAACACAAATGCTCTAGTCTTACTTACCACTAAGCTAAATCCTGCATTTTGTAACATTTTTCATGTTAGATTTATTTGTCATATTTACCATTTAATTGTGGGTGATAGTATGAGATTTTCAAATATTCAAATTGAAAAGGTTAAAATGGCTCTTAACTTACGTTTACATTCAAATTGTAGAAGTAGATTAGAGAATATTTTAAAAGATGCGATGGTTGTGGCCTAAGAGATAGAAAGGTTCCTAAACCTTGTCCAATTAGATGGAATTACATGTATGAAAGTTTAGTTGTTGCATATGAATATAGAACCCTCATAAACTCAACGTTTGATGCACATGTAAATGATGATGATGATTACCTTATGAATGAGGATTGGGCTAATGTTAAAATGCTTGTTAATTTTTTTAGAAAATTTTAAATTCCTACAAAAGAATTTTTTGGGCAATATTATCTTACGTGAATTTTTTGGGGGCGGCAAGTGGGCTGTGTCGGGCCCTAAAGGGGTCAAACAGGCTGGTCTCGTGGGGCCGCGGTCCCGGGCTGGTCTCGATCCTTAAATAAACAGGCTAAACGTGTTTTTTTGTAGGAATCGGTTCGGGACCGAGCCCCCGAACTCATTGTCCCAGGCTAAAAGGGCCGGGCCCACGCTCCCAACAAGCTAAATGGGCCCAATGGCTATATAGTAATTTATTTTTTAAAAATTAAATACAAAATAGAGACAAAAAGATGTTAAAAAAAATATTAAGGCAGTGCCTTATAATTTATTATAGAATTGTGACCTAATTTTTTAATTAAAATTTTAAGACAAAATTATTGTAAAAAGATATTCAAAGCAATGCCTTGTAATTTTATTATAGCAATAAAAATATATGGCAATATTTTTCTTAATTTTCCTCCTCCCTATGGAATGAGCACAACAAGGTGCTAATACCACCATTGAGAAGAAAAAGGAACTAATCAAGAAGTGCCAAAATACAAGTTACATAATACATATTAATTTTTGCTCATACAAATTACATGCAATCTCTTACAAACTTTATAAATCCTTCAAGGTTCGGAAGAAGTTCCGTTGGTGGTGGCGGAAAAGTAGCTTGGTCATCGCCTTTTCCATTGTCGGGCGAAGCAGCATCCTCAGCAAGTTAAGCTAGCATTTCTTCGTATGCTTCATTTACCTCTGGTTTTGATTCAGCAAGTCCAAAATATCTTCTTTCCATAAGGATCCAGTCTCTGAAAAGTATTGATTTTTCCAAGCTATCCCTCATAGACGCTCTATGATCACCGATTTGAATCTTGCTTGACTGAAAGCGCTCTCCGATGCAACTGTTGAAGCTTGAATAGTTAAAATATCTCGGGCCATCCTTGAAAGAACCGAAAAGTATTTTTCTTTGTCCTTCCACCATTGTAAAATATTAAAGGTCCCATCTGGATTCACTTCCTCAAGTTGCTGCAGACAAATAAACTTCAAGCTCATTTAGTTGTGAAAAATCGTTATTACTAGAACCAAAAGAACCCCTAAACCCCGCCCAAACACTAAGTCCTCTTACTCCCGCAGTTCTTTTAGAAGATTTTGAATAAGAAGAAGAAGGAGTTGGAACATTTGGTCTAGCTTGATTTAATGCAACTTGATAAGCATTATAAATAGTTTCAACATTTGTTCTAATTGAGGCTATTGCTTCCGGAAGTTTAGCCAACCCATCATCTTCAAGTGCTAAACCATTATAAACAGTTTCATACCAAAATTGAGGACCTCCCAATTTCATACAAGGATTTAAAAAAGAAGCAACACCATAAATAGGGGGAATAAGAAAAAAAACAATTTAAACTTTTTTCTCATGGAATCAATAGCAAGTTGATAAATTTTTCCACCCTGTGAAAAATGAGCAAACAAATTTGCAAGTTCTGCAACATAAACTAAATAGTTAGAAAAAGTAGGATAATATTTCCCAAAAAATTCTTTTGTAGGAATTTGAAATTTTTTTCTAAAAAAATCAACAAGCATTTTAACGTTAGCCCAATCCTCATTCAAAAGGTAATCATCATCTTCATTTACATGTGCATCAAACGTTGAGTTTATGAGGGTTCTATATTTATATGCAACAACTAAACTTTCTAATTGGACAAGGTTTAGGAACCTTTCTTTCTCTTAGGCCACAACCATCGCATCTTTTAAAATATTCTCTAATCTACTTCTACAATTTGAATGTAAAAGTAAGTTAAGAGCCATTTTAACCTTTTCAATTTGAATATTTGAAAATCTCATACCATCACCCACAATTAAATGGTAAATATGACAAATACATCTAACATGAAAAATGTTACTAAATGCAGGATTTAGCTTAGTGGTAAGCAAGACTAGAGCATTTGTGTTATTAGTATCATTATCTATTGAAACCGATATTATTTTATCACTAATGCAAAAATATCTGCAAATATCCGTAATTGTGCTACAATAAACTGTCTTGTGTGCCGTGAAGTAATTATTCTATAAGCAATTATGCGCTTTTGCAATATCCAGTCCTCATCAATCCAATGGCATGTAACAGTAAGGTAATCACAGTCGTTGTTAGTTCTCATCAATCCAATGGCATGTAACAATAAGGTAATCACATAAAGTTGAGTTGTCGAAACAAGAACTTTATGTGAGAGTTGAAACCCCAAAAGAAGAATTAGGAATATTTCTCACAGGAGATCAGAGGGTTTTTCCTTGGAGATAAAAAATTCCGTTCAGTTTGATCTATTTTGAACTTTTAATTTTGGGCTTTCAGTCTTTTTAAATAAAATGGAGGTGCCTAGGGCACTTATACTTGAGCAAGAAAGGCAGAAAGGGAGTTGCTTTCTCGAGTGAGAGTTCTTTTTTGAGGTTAGTCTGACTGCCCTCATTCTAGTTGGTAGGCATGCGAGCTTCGTCAATCGTATCCTCCCTCCAGCAAATAAGGTGGAGTGGGCAAGGCAAAGAAGACAGGAGAAGCATGCCCCCATGAGTTATCAAACAAATGAGAGGTTGTCGACGAGGGGTCAAAGGTTGCGCTTGCGATAATCCAAAGGTTGCGCAAGACCCCTTCAACCTCGCCCGCATATTAGCTTGCTTGTACTATCGCTCGAAGAAATAAGTATTGTATGTAGTCATTGAGACGAGTGGAAAAAAAGTGTAAGAAAGAAAGAAAAAATTCTATTAAAGGGAAAGAATTCAACTGCAGTCGGTTAATGATGAACAATTTACCTTTACTGCACCAACCATCTATGATGAAAAGAGTAAATTGCAACCATCAACTGCAGTCAGTTAATGATCCTTCATAGGATATTTTCATCAGGTTATTAGAAATGCACTTTTAGGTGTTTTTTATCTGGCATTTTGAAGTGACCTCTTCTGCATTTGCCTTGCAACGGATGTTCGCAAAAGGAAACACTACTAAAAATCAGGTGAAAAGCGACCGGAAAAAGCCACCAAAGTTGGTCCCTATCTGTCCAAAAGCGACCAAAAAGCGATCATAATGGTCTGGTCAGTATTTAGTTGGTCCCTTCCAAAAAGCGACCAATCTTGGTCGCTAATTAGCGACCAACTTTGGTCGCCCACTGAAAAAGACAGAAAATTAAAATCTGAAATAAGCGACCAAAGATGGTCGCCAATGTGGTATTTTTATTTTCTGTATTTCTCAAAAGGCGACCAAAGTTGGTTGCTAATTGAGAAATACAGAAAATAAAAATACCAAATAAGCGACCAAAGATGGTCGCCAGTTTGGTATTTTTATTTTCTGTATTTCTCAATAAGCGACCAAAGTTGGTCGCTTAATGAGAAATACAGAAAATTAAAATACCACATTAGCGACCATCTGTGGTCGCTTATTTCAGATATTATTTTTGTATTTTGTGCTGGGCGACCAACTTTGGTCGCTTTTTTCGACCAATTAGCGACCAAAGTTGGTCGCTATTTGCTGAATTAAATTTTTTTTCCAGCAAAATAGCGACCAACTGGCGACCAAAGTTGATCGCTATTTTTGGTATATTTTTTCCAGAATCTGCCTGTTTTGGCAGCTACACCCCCTGTCAGTTTTACCAAATTCCTAAAATATGCATTTGAAACCATTAAAACAACAACAACAACAAGAACTACTACATCAAACAACAACGATACTAACAACTACAATAAACAACACATTAAACAACAACATTAAACAACAATAAGGTTTAAAGTTCAAATGAACTTATACATTATATAAGTTGTTATTACAATTCAAGGTCTACTCATATCTACATCATCATCGTCATCGCCGGATGAATTGTCATCATCAAACTGACCATCCGGCGATGATTCAGGTGACGGGGGAATTGGAAAAGAGCCAGAAGCCAAGAGAGATTTGATCTGGTTTCGTAGAGCAGCATACTGAGCATCTCTACGTTTTTCTTTCTTCTTCTGTCTTTCTTCTCTCTCCTTCTCTCGTTGCTCTGCAGCTTCTAGCTCGGATGTGAGCTTTTCTCGGATGTGAGCTTTTCTACATGGGCCCGCATAGAGGCGAGGGTCTTCCCATCAAGCGACTCCCCTCCGGATGAACTGCCTATTCCGTGCATTCCACACCTATAGCGGTAGAATTGCTTAGCGGGAAGCCCGTATACCCTCCCCCCTTTTGGACCCCCAGCCGCCTGCGTCCATAGTCTCTCAGCATCCTCGTCTGACGGTTGGACTGTTTCGCCCGATGAAGATGCTGGCTAGCTGCGTGTAAACTCTTCCAACTCAGCTGTGAAGCGACTCTATAAGAAAAAATAAATTAGTATTCAAAACTTATATAAAACTAAATCAAAGTACTTAATAAAAATTGAAAACTTACATGTACAGCCGAGGCTCGGTCCTCGACCCACCTTTCTTCGTCCGAATCTTTTTTCTTCTTGACAGTATGAGTTTCCTTGAATAACTCATCTTGCCTGACCGGACGGCCTAACTTCTTCTCCTGAAAAGTCATAAATTTTTGTTAATAAACAAATTAGACGTTGAAAATTAAAATTAAGTTAAGCAATTATGTACCATTTTTCTTTTTATTGAACTGAGGCTGACCGCACCTCCAGTGTGCAGAGAGCCTCCCGTCTCCGAAGCACGAGCTTTCTTTCCTTGCTCGCACTTATTTATGAAATCTGT
>MCJB01030946.1:6880-55872 GCA_002018475.1 Nicotiana obtusifolia
CCGTCCCGTGAGTTCTTACACACATAGAACGACTTATCAAGACTTAACAGTAGAAAACATGTACTAAATAGAGCAGTAAACTCACCTTGCTTGTTAGATAACTCAGCCCTTGCTTTGGTTCCTCAAACTCTAGGGTTTACCTTCAACTAGAACTTGAAAGAGGGAAGAAATCGATTAGGGTTTGTGTGGTATTATTTTGGGGAGGGGTTGCAGGGGTTATTTTAGGTTTTGAAGCTGTGAAATGATAGTGAATTATCAGGCTTTAGAAGCTTTTAGAATCCCTCTCTTAACCGACTTGGGGCTTTTAACTTTTAGCCCTTAATTTTGGCAAGTAGGTGATGCACCTACTTGTCACCTACCAGCCTGCGCAGTTCTACGGAAATGCAATTATCTCAATACTCCAAGATCGTATTGACAAACGGTTTAAAGCATTGGAAACTATAGTCATAGACCTTTAATTTGGTAGGTAGATCACCCCGTAATTCCTTGTAAATTTGGAGAAAATCGCAGAAACATTTGACCTAACGTTTAATTAGAATTGTGAACCTAAGTTGCGACAACTTTTGTCGACTTTTGTTTCATAACTCGTTTGACTTCAAGACTTATGAAACGGATATCATATCATCCAAATACCTTAAAACATGACCTCTTGGTGATGTTAACCACCTCTCGATTTTCCCAAAAACGCGAGTTACAACATCCTTAACTCGTTTATCCTCTAATACTTGTTAACCACCCTTATACACCTTTGCATCGTTTAAGACCAATAGGACTAAACTCTTATTGTCTCAAAGGTAATTCTCTTCTCGAACCAAGGTAGACTATCTTACGGTGTAATATAACACGTACAAATATGGGTTATAACATACCGGACAACAACCGCTACTCCCACACACTGTGAATGCACCAAACATGTCAAAATCTCCTCGAGCTGCTAGCTTCTCAAGAGAATGGAAGCGAAATTTAGAGAGAGTGCGGAGCTATCTTGTCAAAGACCGAAAGTGGATGAAGAGGCATGCTGATCAAAATCATCGCTTTGTTGAGCATCAAATATAAGGTAAAGTGATGGTTAAAATCCCAAAGCGGTACTTGTTTGCGGGAGTCCATGACCCTCGCCTATTGTAAAAATATATTGGTCCCTTATCCATTGAAAGCCGCATTGGGAAAGTTGTATACTGGGTGGATACCCTAGCTTGGTGAAAAATTCATCCCGTCTTCCATGTCAGTCTCCTAAAACCTTTTCGGGAAGATACGGAGGATCCTTTACGGAGCCAACTCACAATGCCCAGTATTCGAGGCCCCAATTCAACCGGAAAAAAGCGTGTTGAAGCTATTCTTGATGATAGAGTGATTCATGCCTCAAGTAAAGATCACCAAGAGTTCTTTGTGAAATGGCAGGGACGTGATGCAGAGGAGAATACTAGGGAGAGGGGGAGAATGTCATGGGCGGCTTTCCAGCCATGCCCCATGATCCGTTGGACACGCCCCGTGGCGTCATGGAAAGCCTCCCCATGCTCAGCGCCATGGTCGGCCTCGGAAACTCCAAGTGACAAGCGCGCAGGTGCCTCTATCGGCCCACTGATAACCAGCGCCAGCGCCCAGGCACAGGCAGATGCCAATAGCGCCCCGCGCGGACCCTGATGCTAAAGACAAAGTTGATGCAAATGGATTTGTTTCTACCTTGTAGAAGACTAAGTCCTTTTCATTGTAAATATAGAGTAGATTTACTTCATTTTCTTTTAGTGTGCCCCTACAGCTCCCTTAGGTAAATTCATGTAACTTTGGTTTATTTTTTTTAAGTATTATTAGGGGGATCAAGCATTCAAAACTTTCTAGCAAGCAAACAATTCTCTGTACTGGTGTCTCTCCTCCTCGATACCGTGTAGCTTTTTTGTAATAGATTTCATTTATGCAATCAAGAGTTCTTTCATTCTCAATTCTCTTTTTTGTTCTCACTTGCTCACGACATTGGTTTTCCCGTACGGCACTGACAATCTAGTCTAGCGTACGGAAGGAACCTCAGTTGGCGGACAGCAACCGCACTGATATCGATTGCTTAACCTTACGTTGCCCTTCCAAAAAATCTCAAAAAGACGCCGCATAATAGAAAGCATGCCACAGCAGTTGCATTAACAGAATATGAAACAAGAAGGAAAAGAAAAAAAAACAGAAACTCGTGTCATACTTAAATATCATGGAATTAAGACATTAAGTGGTGCACCTTGTACGTGCAAGCTACCTTTACAATTTATTTGTGCCACTTCTAAAATCCTCACTGGTCACTAATCTTATATTGGGTCTAGTAGAATGTCCAAGACTTAGAAAAGGAGAGAAAAGAATGTACGTCACTATCTAATATCAAAATAGTAAGAATCTTGTTTGAGCGGTATATATATATTTCCATCTTTTCATTATTGACAATTTTGATATTGAATCAGGCCTATAGTTGAACATAAGTCATCAAAAACAGGCTAGAGCCTGCCTCCGACCAAGGGCCTGCACGCTTAACGTAGCAGTGTCACGCGATATTATTTCGTTTGAAAATTTAGTACTTTGTGAAAATGAATAAGTAAGAAAAAATAATACCACTTAATATAAATTGTGTTTTGACGCTTGATTTTGCTTTAAAAGATTAAATGTTCAAACTTCAACTAGCACATTCTTTTTACAAATATTTGAGAGAACCTTTGCGGTTAAAAATTATAATGATGAAAAAAGCTCATCTTTCTGCGCGTGTATTTCAACAACGGAATGAAGTAGTGCAGGCATCAGCAAGTAGTGCAACTGCAGGAGCAACGAGCAGTGGGAAGAAATTCTGGGCTGACCTAATGGAGGAGGAAGAAGGTACGTTATTGAAAAGAAATTCAGTTTGGGACAATTTTGATATCACAAAAATTACAAATGCTGGGTTTAAATTGGAATATGTTACACCAGAAATGCATGGTGAATCCCTAAGAATTAACATTGAGTTAGATGACATTTCATCAGATATTGAATTTAGAAGAACTATGTGGTTTGCTATGTATTGGGTGCGCACCCTTCGTTGGCTATGATTAATGGGTACATTTAGAGGCTATGGACAAAGTATGGAATCAACAAAATAGCTATGTTAAAAAATAAAAAATATCTTGGTCATGTTTGATTCGGCAATTAGGATGAATTAAGTTATCCAAGGGGGATTTACCACTCCGACAACAAGCCATTCATAGTGAAAGCTTGGAGTCCAGAGATGAAGTTCACTAGAGAAGAACTTCTTACGGTGCTTAGCTGGATTAAATTTCCAGGACTGGACTTCAAGTATTGGAGTCCTAAGGGTTTGAGTAAGATAGGTAGTCTTGTTGAATTTTGCACGACTATTAGTGAAGGTGGAAATAGACCCAAAATTACCAGACACATGATGTTTAGGAACGAAAGAGGCATTCTAATTGAGCAGTGAGTAGTTTATGATCAGAAGCCAATGTTGTGCAATTACTATCAGAAGTATGGGCATTCAGAGGAAGATTGCAGGAAGAAGAAAACACCAAAAGATCAAGCGGAATTTAGAGCTAAGCCAATGGAGCAAAAGGCCAAACAAGCTGTAAAGCCTATACCACAAGTAAGTGGAGATCAAATTTAGCAGGAGACACAATTAGGTGAAGGTCCAGTACCATAAAGCCATCAGGGGAAACAAAATGAAGGGTGGATCACTCCTCAAAAAATAGGCAAAGCAAAACAAAAGCAACAACAACAAATAATGGCACAAAATGCATTTCTAGTACTTGATAAGGAAGAAGTAATGAAAGCAGGGCAAAAGGAGGTTGTCGGAAATGAGGGAGGTCTATCATCACTAGCCATGATTAAATTACTCAGTTGGAATGTTAGGGGGATGAATCCCCCCAACAAGCAAAAGGAGATAACACTCCTTTGCAATAAGGAAAAGATAGGAATGATTGGTCTTCTTGAAACAAAAATTAATTGTCACGGGATTACTCAAATAGCAAACACAATGTTAGGAGATCAGACTATTTTAGTGTGACTCCAACTGTAAGTACAACACAGGTGGTAATATGTGAAGTTAAGTATTTCCCACTGCAAGTGGAGTTTTTGCTATCATTTGTGTATGCCTACAATATAAGGGAAGGCAGAAGAGAGATATAGAATAGTCCGACTCAACAAAAGATGAGTTGTAACTATCCATGGTTGTTATTAGGGGACTTTAACTCTTGCTAGATTGGATGATATATCTAGTTGAGTACCCAATTACACTGGCTAAGTTGATTGAGTTTCAGAGCTAAATAGATACATGTGAGCTATTGGAACTGCCAAATCAAGGGCAACGATACACCTGGAATGATAAATATGAAGGGAAGAGAATCTTCTCCAAAATAGATTGGGCATTCATTAACCAAGAATGGCTACATACAATGCCACCAAGTACTAATAGGTATCTAGCAGAGGGGATCAATGACCACTATCCGACTATCATTGAAATAAATAAGGCAACTACAAGGATTAGGAACTCATTTCAATATTGCAATATTTGTTCAGAGCACCCCAGTTTTAAAGAGAAAGTCAAAAGCACATTGGATATGGAAATAGGAAGATGTAAAATAATGTTTCAAGTGGTACAGAAGTTAAAACTCCTTAAGAAAGGCTTAAATGAGTTAAACTCTGAACTCTTTAGGAACATACTATTTGATGCAACTATAGATAGAGAAGCATTGGAAGGAATACAAGACCAGCTGTAGAATGATCCCATGAATACTGAGTTGCAGAAAGAAGATAAAGAATTATACCAAAAATTTAGACAGTCTTCCTATCTAGCAGAGATTTTCTTACAACAGAGGAGTAAGGTAAGGTGGATCAAGTCAGGAGATGATAATACAAGGTACTTCCACTCTGTTGTCTAGCATAGGAGACTAAGGCATGCAGTCACTCAGCTGAAAGACAAATATGGTGTATGGCAAACTAATTAGGAATTAATTTGTAACGACCCGACTTGTCGTCTTGAACATCTACGCTCCTTTCAATAATTTGAAGTCTTAAGAAACTTCGTAATGTGTATTATGACTTGTGTTAATTGTCAGCTTTGATTTCGAATAATTCGGGATTAAACTGAAAGAACAATCCTTGTTTAGAAGCTTAAATGAAAAGAGTTGATCGAAGTTTGACTTTTGTGCAAACGACTCCGGAATGGAGTTTTGATGATTTCAATAGCTCCATATGGTGATTTTGAACTTAGGAGTGTGTCCGAATATTCATTTTTAAGCCCGTAGTTAAATTAGGCTTGAAATGACAAAAATAAGAAATAGAAAGATTGGAAGTTTGACCTGGAGTTGACTTTTTGATATCCGGGTTGGAATCCGATTCTGGAAATTTGAATAGGTCTGTTATGTCATTTATGACTTGTGTGCAAAATTTGAAGTCAATCGAACTTGATTTGACAGGTTTCGACATCGAATATAGAAGTTGGAATTCGATAGTTTCGTTTAAGCTTCAATTGGGGTGTGATTCGTGTTTTTAATATGTTTTGATGTGATTTTAGGAATCGACTAAGTTTGTATGATGTTTTAGGACTTGTTGGTATATTTTGTTGAGGTGCCCGAGGGCCTCGGGTGGATTTCAGATGGTTAACGAAATTTAATTTGGATATTTCTAGAATGTCTCGACGTAGATTCTTCAAGAATACGTGATATTGCATTAATCAAATGAGATCCAAATTCATATTTTATTGAAGAATTAGACCCGTATTGAAATTATGAAGCCATAGCAAGAAGAATCGTCGAATTCAGACATCGTATGGGAGAGTTATACCCATTTACGTGTCGGAAAAAATAAAATCCGTCATCAGCGCCCAGGGTAGCGTGGGGCGCTAACCCTGGTGCCGGGATGTATCAGAGATTCTGGAAACAGCGCCACAGGAAGCGCCGCACGCCACCTGTGGCACTCCAAGCATTAAACCCCTATAAACGTGGGATTTCGCCATTTTTGACATAAACAGAGTTAGGAGCTCGGTTTGGGCGACTTTTAGAGGAAAAACACCACACAACTTGTGATAAGTGTTCTTGACTCCCTTGTAATTGTATTCCATGAATTAATCTTCGTTTTCGGCATTAGATTACTGATTTTTCAAGAGAAATCGGAGGAATTTTCTAAAATTTCATAAAATCACGATGTCGTTTTCTTCGTTATTCTGATTTTGGTTTTCGTATCACGGATCTATAAATTTTCGAGATTTGAACATCGATTCAGAATCGGATTTGAGTAAAGTTAGTATGGTTGGACTCGTAATTGATGAATCATCGGATTTTGTGAGTTTCGTCGGATTTCGAGACGTGGCCCCCTGTCGACTTCTCGAGCGGAGCTTAGGAAATTTTTATAAATTATTAAATTGTAAGCATTAGAGTAAATTGTGATTAATTTGCACGTTGTTTGAATATATACGAATCGTTTGGCTTGAATTAAGGAGATAGGAAGGCGTATACAGGTTGATACGCGGGGAATGGAATTTCTGGAGCATTATTTATCTTGCTTGGCATTGGGTTCAGCTTGTTCAAGGTAAGTAATACTTTTAAAATTGGAGCTGAGGGTATGAACCCCAATTATACATGTTATGTGATTTGTTTGGAGGTGACACACATGCTAGGTGACAGGAGTGTGTAAATTTGAGACTCAATCGATTTCGTAGAGCTGTGTAGTCAATTAACTTGTATGTTCCCATGTATTTTTCATGTGTTAGAGAAATTGAGTTGTGACTCTTGTTAGAAATCATGCTTAGGCAAATGCTGGTATCATTGGGACCCACTGAGGTCATTTTTCTGTCGAATTATACGTTTAAATTGTAATTTCGTACTCAGCCATATACATTCATTGCATATCATCTCTCAATCTCTGTTGTTATTTATTCATACATCATATCATTATCTTGGATTAGTTTCATGACATTGTGAACCCGATAGACTGGAGAGATTGATGACTAGGTAAGAACGAGGGCCTGATTGCGAGATTATTGATACTATGGCATGTGAGTTGTCCGTGCAGCAAATGAGTTGTCCGTGTAGATTCAGATATTGATATTATGGTACGTGAGTTATCCGTGCAGCACGTGAGTTGTCCGCGCGGATCCAAATATTGATACTAAGGCACGTGAGTTGTCCCTGCAGATTCATGCCATGTCTGGCTCATTATAGTGCTTGGGCTGAAGGAGCCCCTCCGGAGTCTGTACACAACCCCAGTGAGCACAGATACCTACTGAGTGCGAGTGCCGAGCGATTGGGAGGATTGAGTGACTGGGAGGACTGAGTGATTGGGAGGACTGTGATTGGGAGGACTGAGTGAAATGATACTCTAAGAG
Source organism: Nicotiana obtusifolia (assembly GCA_002018475.1). Lineage (NCBI taxonomy): Eukaryota > Viridiplantae > Streptophyta > Magnoliopsida > Solanales > Solanaceae > Nicotiana > Nicotiana obtusifolia. The sequence continues at coordinate 14,214 of MCJB01030946.1, forward strand.
TATGCATATGGTTTTATCACTGAGTTGCATCGCATTGACATGCACACTTGACATACAGGCATAGAGATGCATTTTTCTCATGCTGTATGATATTGCATCATTCATGACTTCTCCTGCATATTGGCATGTAGGCATAGAGATGTATTTTTCTCATGCCATTTAAAAATAAAATATTTACCTGTTGAAAGTTTTTGGGAAAAATCATATTTTTCAAACTTACTCATAAATTGGTGATTTCAGTAAAGGATTTGGATTTTCACTGATATATTTTAAAAGCAGGACTATTTTTCTAGAACTGTGAACGAGCTAAGCATTTTATCTCTGAGCTACTTCTTTTATTACTTCCATTATGTTGTTATGAACTGTTGTTGGCTATTGGTGTTGGACCCCGACATGTGTTCCAGCTCGTCACTGCTTTTAACCTAAGGTTAGATATGTTACTTATTGAGTGCATGGGGTCGGTTGTACTCATACTATACTCCTGTACCTTGCGTGCATATATTGGATGATGATGTTGCTGTGATCGATGAGAGCTAGATTTGAAGACATACCTGCGTTCCGGTCATAGCTGCCTCTTGTTCATGGTAGCCTTAGATTTATAAAAATCTGTTTATGTACTTTTCGAACAGATGATGTATTTATTTCATACCAGCTTTGTAAAATCTTAGAAGCTCATGATTTGTACTACCAGTCCTTGAGAAATTTTTTGTATAAAACCGGTGTATTATTATTTCTTATCTTAGCAAATCTCATAAAAATTAGATAGTTGTCAATTGGCTTACCTGATGGGTTAGCTTAGGTTCCATCACGATTAGGTGGAATTTGGGTCGTAACAAAAATTGTAGCAGAGCCTAGGTTCATAGGTTCTACAAGTCATGAGCAACTGTCTAGTAGAGTCTTGCGGATCGGTATGATGACGTCCATACTTATCTTCGAGAGGCTACAGGGCATTTAGGATAATATCCATCTTTCTTTTGTTATCGTGCGAAATTGATTCTGCTTGACACATAACTCTTTGAATTCCTTCCACGTATTCGTGTGCGCATGTGAGTGCTCTGTATCAGATGTGCATCGCCGGCTTGTGATTCCATGAACGACGTTCGAGATGTGTATTCTGTGTTTTGGTGATGGGCCAGAATGGAGGACTTGAGGCCAGGTTAAGACCGCAGCTTAGGCTAGGTAGCTTCAATTGTGTGAACTTGTACATTTAGACTCATATGTCCAGTAGTATCCCTAAAAGTGGAATTTGTGGCTCGATGAACAATTGAATAGCTATATGATGAGCATGATATGACTGCGGAATGTGGTCAGATGGTTTGATTGTGACGAGAATAGTTTGCTTGAGATGTAAAAAGAGAAGAGGGCCATTGGGTGCTTGGTGTCTGTCTTGATTTGACGTATAGTCTCGAGTATGAATGTGTTGAAGGATCTTTTATGTTTAATTATGGAGCGAAGTAGATTTTCATGTCTTGTTGATGAGTTCGGACTTAAGGAGATTAAGTGATCGCGTAGTGATTGTGACTGTGAAAGGGTATATTAAGATCTAAATTTTAGGCAAAGCATGTGGGTTATCTCATGCGGAGTAATCTTCGGAGGTGTGCTCCTTATAATGTTGGCGGAGAGTTTCTTTTCTACCAGCGGGGTGTATGTGTTGAGATCCGAATTTGAATCTGGTTGAGAAGTTGACTTGACTGTCAAGAGAATAAATGCGAGCTTAGTGGATGATTGACGTATTTTATGGTTGGTGTTGCATGAGCTTAAAAAGAATTTTTGTTGAACTGACTGCGGTATTATGGCAGTAACAGAGTATGAATATTGTGATTTATGAAATATTTTATTCTATGGCTTTGAGCCAAGTGGGGTAGTGTGCTACCACCGATTTAATTGCACAGTTATGTGTTGTATTGGTTTGGTCTGAGGCATATTTGTGGATTAGTTATGACTTGCAGAGGTTGAGATGGAGGATGAGTTGAGTAAGGAAATACCTGGATACAGGTTATATTTCACTTTATAGTATATGAAAATCATGGAATGAATGAGTTATTATTTGCGAAGTATGTTGTGCGCACGGAGTATGAACTTGATCGGTGGTGTTAAGGCAGTTTACTTCTTTTGGGTATTGTTGTACTAATTGAGCATAGGCAGTTCGATCCGTTTGGGCGGTGCAATTGAGATTTGAGAAAAGTGGATGACTCTCGAGAAAGTTCTAATGTATTCAAGATTAATTTGTAGCAATTGAGAATTTTTTTTTTTGGCGGATTTGTATATGCTAGAATCTGAGATTTAAGTTGGATGGTATCGAGACTTGTGGTATTTTTTTTATATCATTATGGATTTTACATTTCGTTATCAGGAAGGTGAAGGAAACAACTTTAGACTTAAATAAGGTATTTTCAGAGTGGGTGTTTCGATTGTGGTATTTATGGGGGTAATTATGATGTGGTGAGACTTTACAGATGTTTTGGTAGCAATATTCTTGGGTTTGGTGACTTGTCCGGCTTGGTAGAGTTAGGGAGATTCAGCTCTAATAGCTTAGTTATGTGCAACTGGATTTCAAAGTGGTGTTGATGGTTTCTACCATAGTTATAACCGAATATTTTCTACTGGTGTGGGAAACGTGTTGTGTATTGTGATTTCCTCCTGGAAGGAAGCAACATAAAGTTCGCGGAGGCTTGAGAGCTTATCCCTTTCTTGTCTAACTAACCGGGTATGTAATTTGCTAGTGACTCAGAGTTTATAATGAGATTCGTGTGCTTGTCACATGATGGCATGATAGATGTGGTGTGTTGCGTGGGATTAAGAACTATATGTACAAGGTGGTAGTTTAGTCTTGAAGGGGAGGTCATGAATTTGGACAGAATGGTTAGTTTTAGATATTTAGAGGAATGTTATAACTTCTTGATAATCCCTGAGAAGGGTGCGCATTTCAGAAGGCGCATTGTGTTTTGACTTACGGATGTTCATCGGTATTGCGGTACTCACCTGGTTGATAGACTGCTGATATTCAAATTATTGCTATATGGCATGGAAGAATTATGGAAGTATTCCTCGTGGGATGATCGTGCGGTGCGTGGAAATTTTTTTTTTTTTTGATAGTTTATCGGATTTCATTGCTTTCCTTCCTCTACGATAAAAATTACTTGAGCAGTGTATTTGAGGAATTGTGCACATGCGCCTACGGTTATCCTCTTCACAAAATTTGAGAAGTTGGTTGTAAATATTAGGTTGTGGTGGTGCTAGCTGAACTTGAGAAATGGTTCTCTTCTTTGAGGTATTTTTCATTTTTGGGTGCACGGATTGCACAATTTTTGGTTTGAGATATATTGGTGTGGCATATATGTTGAATAGTTGTGTTTGATAATATAAGGTCATCGGAATGTGTACTATCGGATTTGATTACGATATATTTGGGAGGATGATATCGAAGTCAGCTTAGAAAGTGATTATGGTTCTGGTTGGGGCGAGAGAGCCCCATGACCAATTGATCTGATAAGTCGTTATGAGATTCCGCGTGTTTCTTTTATTATCAGCAGTGTACGAAGGTTTTGGGGACGAGGTTTTGTTTGATATGGGGTTTAATACTAATACCAGGTATGCGAGTTGTGTAGTATGTTATGTGATTATATGTGGGGTAATGGTTATGACTTGATACAACTTGTTCAGACTTATATAGTATGTAGATGTGAGATTCGGGTCTTGTATGAATTCTGAATTTTGAAAATTGGGTTTTAAATTTTACGGACTAAGGTTAAAGTAATGATCTTCAATTACGTTGTGCTGTCAGGCATATATGGAACAGGGTGGCGTGGGATCTCCGGGCATGTGCGTGGTAAGGTGGAATAGTGATTTGAAGGTTTAGGAACAACTCTTGGCACATTCGAGGACGAACTTATGTTTAAGTGGGGGAGAATGTAACGACTCGACTTGTCGTTTTGAACATCTACACTCCTTTCAGCAATTTGAAGTCTTGAGCAACTTCATAATATGTAAAATATAATTTATTATAATTTTAAACTTTCTAATTAAATTATATATCACTTTCAATATTCCTGAAATATCTCATTTTAAGACGCGAAACAAGGGATTGTCATAATTAAAACTATCTAATCTTAAATACAGAAATATCTCACCTAAAGGTTAGACTAAAAATGATCTCTCTCCATTTCACTTCCACCCTTATTTCTCAAGCCACCATTTTTTCACAAAAACAACCAGAAGAAAAGCAAAGTCAAGAAGAGCATGAACAGGAAGTAGAATACATCGAACTAAAAGGCAAAAGAGACAAAGAAACATGGCAAAAACATAGCAAAACAAAACAGAAAAGATATTTTTATTGAGAAATCTATTGTCTTTTTTTAATTATTTCAGAACTGCATATTAGCTATTCTGCCATTTCAACAGCAATCTTTGAAATTATTATTAATTTTACGGTTGCATTAAATGTCACATATATTATTGTATGTGTATACTTAATATTTGCTCAATCTACCCTGGTTTAAATACATTTCTTTTTCACTTTTCTTATCTCTATCACGCCCTTTTAGCTGTCTTTTTGTGGTGATCACCACTTAGATTGATATGGCTAGTTTCTTGCATATTTTTAATTTGAATTGAGATTCGAAAACCACACCCTCATCTCTCTATAGCTTAGAAAGGTAGACAAATCGCAAATCTGAGTTTAAAACTTTAGATCCACCTCATTCAGGATGTTGGTACGAGTCGGAGGCAGGGGCGTAGACAGGAATTTTTGTAAGCAGTATCGAAACTTTTAGAAGAACTGAAATAATAACTTTAGTTATCATACTTCTATACAAGAAGTAACCTTAGTCTATTGGATTTGTTGAGTCTTAAATTAGAAAAGATCTTGAGTTCATTTCTACTTCAACAATTATTTTTTTGGTAACCATTGTGGATATCACCATAACAAACAAATTAATCAATACACTAAAGAGCATCTAGTTTCACAACCATCTTCTAGGAAGATTATTGCAAAGTACTAGGCCTCCAACAGCATCTAATTACAAAGAAGTTTTTGAATAAGACTCTGACATCTACGTGCTTTCGTAGACAATTGAACTACCTATATTCTCTTATGGTTTCCTTTTTTATCTGTGTCTCAACTAACTCTATATTTACATTTGTTCCCTTGAAAATTTTCAGTTTCTTACCTTGCATGCATGATACACCATTGCGCTCTCCATACTGCTGTCACCACTTCCTTTTTTAATTTCATTCAATGCCGTCGGTTAATTCACTCTAGCACTTGTTTTACTTCTCTCAGCTGTATTATAGTTCCTAGCCATGGGATTAACTGTTGTTGAACTTCCTTTATCCAAGAGCATTCAGCAAATAGATGTCTCGCAATTTCCTATGTTTGGTTCTCGCATAGGCAATAGTTAGTATCTACTACGTTAATGTGCAATCTACTCATCCTATCTTTGTTTAGCAGCCATCCTTGTATTGCTATCTAGAGGTTGAACATGTGCTTTGGTTGGGAAATGGAGTTCCATACAAGATCAGTCTCTCTTAATCGTACCTGAGGTCCCAATAATGCATTATAACTCCTTGTAATAGAGTATTTCCCATCGAAAGTGATCTGGTACTTGCCTTGGCTATACCATAGTTTCATCTTTTCCTTCATTAAGTTAATTATCTTCCAATGCCAACTGCAGTCCAGCGTGGCTTATGCATCCTGAAGTCTGCCTGCATAGGATAATTGCATAGCATAGGACTTCTTAATTTTGCTTGCGATCTTCTCAGTCAACTGATGGCAGTCCATTCTATTTCATTTTTTAATGACAAAGGCAATCCCAAATATCTGATAGGGAAGGATCCCAGTTCAAAACCTATTTGATTCAATAGTTGTTCCTTAGTCTGATCATCTACTCCTGCAAGGAACATGGTAAATTTCTCCATGTTAGCAACCTACCCTATCACTTCACTAAAATGTGTTAAAGCTTCCTTGACCCTAGCTATTGCTTCCTTTTTCCCTTTGCAGAAGATCAATAGATTATCAGCAAAAATGAGGTGGGTGAGTTTCAGAGTTCTGCATATAGGGTGGAACTTAAAATTTGGTAAGTTACTCATACACTTTGGCACCCTTGATAGATATTTCATTAGCAATACAAATAGCAGTGGAGATAGATGATCTCCTTGCCTCAACCCTCTCTTTCCTGGGTAGTAACCATAGCCCCCTACATTCACTTTAACTTTGTATTTAGGTGAGGATACACAAGCCATTATCAATTGAGTAAATTTCTATAGAAATCTATAACCATTCAAAGCTTCCTCCACAAACTCCCAGCTTACCATATCATAGGCATTTTTTAAATCTATCTTCATAAGACACCTAGATAAAGTTTTCCTGCTATAGTGCCTCATCAAGCCATGACAAATTAGGATGTTGTGAATCATTGATCACCCTTGGACAAAAGCATCTTGATTATCAGCAAAAATGATCCCTATTGGCTTGTTCAGCCTGCTACATAGTATTTTTCATATGCATTTGTAGTTGACATTACAACAAGATATTTGCATGCATTGGCTAGCATTTTTAGGTCCTTCATCTTTAGGAATCAATGCAATATTGGTAGCATTTAGCTGTTGTAGTAGCTCTCTTACCAACAATGTCACATGTTGCTTTAAAAAAGCCACTTCCATATCCATCAGGGCTCAGGCTTTTATTGCTATCTTTTTTAAGAATTGCAGACTTCACCTCCTTCTCTAAAACTGGTTGGAGCAATCTCAATTGGTGTTCCACTGATATAACTGTTTCATTCCTACTTTATTCCCCGACAGATCCTCATATAAATCAACAAAAGTTTAAGCAATTGTAACGACCCAAAATCACCTAGTTATGATGGCGCCTAACCTAACCCTTCAGGTAAGCCAATTAACAACTATATAATTTAATGAGATTTATTAAGATAAGAAATGATAGTATACCGTTTTTATATAAAAAATTTCCCAAGGACTGGTAGTACAAATCATGAGCTTCTAATATTAGAATTTACAAAGATGGTAAGAAATAAATACATCATCTGTTTGAAATGTACATAAACAGATTTTTATAAATCTAAGACTACCATGAACAGGAGGCAGTTACGACCGGAACACAGGTACGTCTACAAATCTAACTCTCATCGATCGTAGCAACATTCTAATCCAATATCTGCATGCAAGGTGCAGAAGTGTAGTATGAGTACAACCTACCCCAATGTAATACCCCAATATTTTAAGTGAGGATATATTGAACATTTAGAAAATAATATAAGTCCAAAAACAAAAAAGAAAAAATAAAGGAACTAATAAAACAACAAGAAGAAAACCTAGTCAAATCAAAAAGAAAAAAAAAGGGGGGAAAGAAACCTACTTTAACTAAAAGAAGGTCAAAGCCACAACTAAAAGAAAAGGGAAAGAAAGGGGAACGGACAGAAGCAAAATGATTTCAGAAGGAAAAAAAAATGCAGCTGCCTTCTTTTTCTTCCTCGCCACGTTCATCTTCTTCCTCTAAACTTCCATTAACCTCACCTCAAAAATAGTCCGTCGAAGCCCAGCAAACCATGAAAAGCAGTCAAAACTAACCCATCAACAACCAAAAACGCAGCTGGAAAAGAGGCCAAAACAGTCCCAAAACGCCCAGGAATAGTCCCCCAAAAGACAGCACAAAACCACCACTGAAACTATCCAAAAACCAATGCCAAACAGATCTGAAAATCTGTTCAGAAACCACCTGAAAATAGCTCCGAAACAGTAGAAATTTCAGCCAAAAAACGCGGCCAAAGTCAGCTTCAAAATAATTCAAAAATCTGCCGCTAAACATCATGAAGATCCTTCCAAAAACAGCTATTAACAAAAATGGGTTCAAGGTTTCCTGTCGAAGTTCCGGTTGAAGGTGCGTAGTCAATTTTGTTCGAGTTGCTGTCCACTGTTGCTCTTTGGTGCTGGATTCAAAGGCTCTTCCCTTTTAAAAAGAGTTTTGACGAAAATTTCTGCTTAAAGATTGAATTGGAGGAAGTTGTACGAATTGCTCGAGGTGAAGCATTTGGAATTTCGGCACGAGTACTGTGAGTAGTAATCTTACCGCAATTTGTGTTTTCATAACTTGCATGATTTACACATGATTTTTAATATGAATATGTTACTGATTATTTTGACTTTCATGTAGGACCAGTCTTTTACTCGATATGAAACCGAAATAGTTATTTGAGATGAGTACCGTGATTTTAAATATTTTTATTGTCACTAGATCTGTTTTACCGTTACTTGAATTTACTGTTATCGAAAGGAAATTATATGATTTGATAAGAACTGAAATGCCCTATATTGTTTTAAAATAGCTTCTACGATTATATACGGATTACAGAGACAAGTATAAATGGGAGTAGACATTGAAGGATCCCGTAGCTAACGGCGGGTTCGTTAGACCTGGTGCACCTTGTAATTACTGATTACCGTTATAGCCCTCGCTAGTGGGAAGGTAGAACTAGCATACCGTTACCGATTTCCCTCGAGTAGGGACTACCGTTATATATAACTTCTGGTAAAGAAGTCCACAGTTATACCGACTACATGATCCGTTCATTAAAACTTCCCAAAATGTGAATACTGATATTATACAGTGGTTACCAAGCTTATTACTGAATTGTTAATTATATTTTACTACAAGAAAAGCGTGATGAGACTTAAAATTATTTATTGTTTCTGAATGGGCATTTTTATGTTATTTTCTCTTTGAGATACTAGCATGTTTCTGACTTGTCCCCAAATAAAAACAATTACGGTTAAGTGTTATTATTCACTGAGCTAGCAACTCATTCCCCGCAAATTTTTTACAGAGACAGCAGTTGATGCAGGCAAGGATCTCGTTAATTAGAGCGCACAGGTTGATATTTCTCGGTGAGCCTCGTACTTGTTCGCGTGGGCAGAGATTTTACTTATTGTTATGGTCTTTTCATTGAACTCTTAGAGTCGCTCCATAGTCATTATTTTTGTGTCATGCGTATTCTTTCGTTATTATAGTCTTATGTTGAGTATCGTTCTCATTTATCAAAGTTAGAGATAAATTAGTATTTCTAGTGGTTAGTTGGTGGTTTAGTTATGGTGGAGACTTGTATTGGTTAATTGACAAGTTGTCAATTATTTGGTATAATATTAGGATGTTTGATAGTTGATTTGAGACAGTAAAGTTTTTGGGATGGTCCAAAAACAGGTGAAAGTCCGATTTTCTGTAAAATTCCGATGAGGCTTACTTGGGAGCACTTGCTCCTAAGCGCCGGTCACAATCCTAAATTGGATCGTGACAAAGTTGGTATCAGAGCTTTGGCTTTAAGTCCCGAGTCATGGAGCAATGTTTAGTAGAGTCTTGTTCATGGGTATGTAGGACCCCATACTTATGATCTCGAGGCTACTAAACATTTAGGAATATTTTCCCTTCTTTCATTCTTTGATCGTGCGTTGAGATAACTTGAGATTTAGTAGACAGCCCGAGCTATTGAATGATCCTTTTCTAGTTGCTACACCTGTTGGAGAGTCTCTATTAGCTGAATACGTGTATCGTGCTTGTCAGATTCGGGTTGAGGGTAGAGATACTCTAGCTGACCTTATTGTACTTGATATGATTGACTTTGACATGCTGATGGGAATGGACTGGTTATCTTCTTGCTATGCTATAGTCGATTGTCATGCAAAGATAGTTAAGTTTGAGATACCAAAAGAACCTAGTTTTATTCTAAGAGGGAGTCAGGTTGCAGAGACTTGCAAAATTGTATCTTTATGAAGGCTCAACGACTTCTGAAGAAAGGTTGCTTGAGTCTTTTTGCTATTGTAGATGACACAAGAAAGGGAACAGTTAGTATAGGAAATGTACCGGTGATAGAGAATTTTCTGATGTATTTCCTGAGGATTTACCAGGATTGCCTCCAGTACGAGAAATAGACTTTGGTATTGATTTGCTACCTGACACACAACCCATATCGATACCCCCATATCGAATGCACCAGCAGAGTTGAGGGAGCTAAAACAACAGTTACAAGATTTGTTAGATAAGGGTTTTATTAGATCTAGTGTATCACGATGGGGTGCACCGGTACTATTCGTAAAGAAGAAAGACGGATCCTTGAGAATGTGCATTGACTACAGGAAGTTGCACAAGATAACAATACGCAATAAATATCCCTTGCCTCGTATAGATGACATGTTTGAGCAGTTACAAGGAACTGCCCACTTTTCAAAGATTGACCTTCATTCTGGTTATCATCAACTTAGAATCAAAGATGAAGATATTTCTAAGACTGCTTTCAGAACTCGATACGGGCACTATGAGTTTCTTGTGATGCCTTTCGGACTGACTAATGCTCCAGCTGCATTTATGGATTTAATGAATAAGGTGTTCAAGCCGTTTCTGGATAGATTTGTAATAGTATTTATTGATGACATACTGATATATTCTCGTAGCCAAAAAGAACACGAGAATCATCTCAGGACTGTGTTGCAGACATTGCGAGAACATCGACTTTATGCTAAGTTCTCGAAGTGTGAATTCTGGCTAGATTCGGTAGCATTTTTGGGGCATGTTGTATGTAAAGATGGAATTATGGTAGATCTTAAGAAGACCGAAGCTGTGCAGAAATGGCCCAGACCTACTTCTCCTACAGAGATTCGCAGCTTTTTAGGCTTAGCAGGCTATTACAGGCGTTTTGTGCAGAATTTCTCCAGAATAGCATCGCCGCTGACCAAGCTAACACAGAAAAATGCAAAGTTTCAGTAGACGGAGGAATGTGAGCAAAGCTTTCAGAAACTCAAAACGTGTCTGACAACTGCACCAATATTAGCCTTACCATCAGGTCCTGGAGGATTTACAGTATTCTGCGACGCCTCGAGGGTGGGATTAGGATGCGTTCTCATGCAAAATGGTCGTGTTATAGCTTATGCTTCGAGACAATTAAAAAAGCACGAGCAAAACTATCCTACACATGATTTGGAGATAGCTGCAGTGGTATTTACTCTAAAAATTTGGAGGCATTATCTATACGGCGAAACTTGTGAGATTTATACTGACCATAAAAGCCTGAAGTATATCTTTCAGCAGAGAGATCTAAATCTTCGGCAGCGTCGTTGGATGGAACTATTCAAAGACTATGATTGTTCTATTTTGTATCATCCTGAAAAAGCCAATGTGGTGGCTGATGCATTGAGTAGAAAATCTATGGAGAGTTTGGCATATATAGCCCCTGCAAAGAGACTTTTAGCCAAAGATATTCAGAGACTAGAAGATACAGGTATCAGATTTAGTGTCAAAAATTCAGAGGCATTGTTGGCTTGTACTCAGGCTAAGTCTTCATTAGTTAAGCGCATTAAGGCCACCCAATATGAGGATGAACGATTATGTAAATACAGAGATGAGGTCTTAGCTGGTAAAAGCAAGGATATGATTGTTGAAAGTGATGGTGTTCTTCGAATGAGTGACAGGCTATGTGTAGCAGACGTAGATGGGTTGAGGCATGTTATTCTTAAAGAAGCTCACAACACTAAATACACTATACATCCTGGATCCACAAAAATGTACCATGACCTAAAGCAATTTTATTGGTGGGAAGGTATGAAGAAAGTTGTTGCTAACTTTGTTTCTAGTTGTTTGACTTGTCAGCAGGTCAAGGCTGAGCATCAACGACCCGCATGACTAATACAACAAATTGAGATTCCAGAGTGGAAATGGGAAAGAATTACTATGGATTTTGTCACCGGGCTACCACGAACCCTTAGAGGTTATGACTCGGTATGGGTGATTGTAGACCGACTGACGAAATCAACACACTTTTTGCCGGTGAAGACTACAAACGGTGGAGTCAGGTATGCACAGATATTTATGAACGAAATTGTCCGACTTCACGCAATTCCAGTATCTATCATCTCTGATAGAGGATCACAGTTCACTTCACGCTTTTGGAAATCTTTTCAAGAAGCATTGGGTACACGAGTAAATCTTAGTACTGCATTTCATCCACACACAGACGGGCAGTCTGAACGTACTATTCAGATCTTGGAGGATATGTTGAGAGCTTGCACTCTTGAGTTTGGAGGTAGTTGGGACACTTATCTACCATTAGCTGAATTTGCTTACAACAATAGCTTCCAGTTTAGTATTCAAATGGCACCGTACGAAGCATTGTATGGTAGAAGATATCGTTCTCCTATCGGACGGTTTGAAGCTGGTGAGACTAACTTATTGGGACCCGACCTAGTACAAGAAGCTATGGACAAGGTCCAGTTGATCAGACAGAGATTGCTTGCAGCTCAAAGTAGAGAAAAGTCTTATGTTGAAGAGAAGAAGAGATTTAGTGTTCACAATTGGGGACAAAGTGTTCCTACGAGTCTCCCCTATGAAAGGTGTGATGCGATTTGGGAAAAGAGGCAAGTTGAGCCCCAGGTCTATAGGACCGTATGAGATACTAGGTCGAGTGGGAGCGGTGGCTTATCGTTTGGCACTTCCTCCTGAGTTATCTTTTATTCACCCAGTGTTTCATGTCTCAATTCTAAGAAAATGTATATCAGACTCATCTCAGGTGCTAGAAGCACCAACTATACCGCTTGATGAGAAGTTGTCTTACGAGGAAGAGCCGATGGCTATTGTTGAAAGGCAAGTAAGAAAGCTACGGTCAAAAGAAATTGTGTTCGTTAGTGTCTTATGGAGAAATCATACTGTTGAAGAAGCTACATGGGAAATAGAAGATGCTATGCCTGTCAAGTATCCTCATTTATTTCAGTTTACAGGTACGTACTTGAGTTAAATTCGGGGGCCGAATTTCATAAGGTGGGGAGGATGTAATACCCCAATATTTTAAGTGAGGATATATTGAACATTTAGAAAATAATTTAAGTCCAAAAACAAAAAGGAAAAAATAAAGGAACTAATAAAACAAAATAAAACAAAAAGAAGAAAACCTAGTCAAATTAAAAAAAAAATTAAAAGGGAAGAAACCTACTTTAACTAAAAGAAGGTCAAAGCCACAACTAAAAGAAAAGGGAAAGAAAGGGGAACGGACAGAAGCAAAACGATTTCAGAAGGGAAAAAAAACGCAACTTCCTTCTTTTTCTTCCTCGCCACGTTCATCTTCTTCCTCTAAACTTCCATTAACCTCACCTCAAAAACAGTCCGTCGAAGCCCAGCAAAATCCAGCCATGAAAAGCAGCCAAAACTGACCCATCAACAACTAAAAACGCAGCTGGAAAAAGGCCAAAACAGTCCCAAAACGCCTAGGAATAGTCCCCCAAAAGACAGCACAAAACCACCACCAAAACTGTCCAAAAACCAATGCCAAATAGATCTGAAAATCTGTTCAGAAACCACCTAAAAATAGCCCCGAAACAGTCGAAATTTCATCCAAAAAACGCGGCCAAAGTCAGCTTCAAAATAATCCAAAAATTTGCCACTAAACATCATGAAAATCCTTCCAAAAACAGCTATTAACAAAACTGGGTTCAAGGTTTCCTGTCGAAGTTCCGGTCGAAGGTACGTAGTCAATTTGGTTCGAGTTGTTGTCCACTTTTGCTCTTTGGTGTTGGGTTCAAAGGCTCTTCCCTTTTAATAAGAGCTTTGAAGAAAATTTCTGCTTAAAGATTGAATTGGAGGAAGTTGTACGAATTGCTCAAGGTGAAGCATTTGAAATTTCGGCACGAGTACTGTGAGTAGTAATCTTATCCCAATTTGTGTTTTCATAACTTGTATGATTTACACATGATTTTTAATATGAATATGTTACCGATTATTTTGAGTTGCATGTAGGACCAGTCTTTTACTCGATATGAAACCGAAATAGTTATTTGAGATGAGTACCGTGATTTTAAATATTTTTATTGTCACTAGATCTGTTTTACCGTTACTTGAATTTACTGTTATCGAAAGGAAATTATATGATTTGATAAGAACTGAAATGCCCTATATTGTTTTAAAATAGCTTCTACGATTATATACGGATTACAGAGACAAGTATAAATGGGAGTAGACATTGAAGGATCCCGTAGCTAACGGCGGGTTAGTTAGACCTGGTGCACCTTGTAATTACTGATTACCATTATAGCCCTCGCTAGTGGGAAGGTAGAACTAGCATACCATTACCGATTTTCCTCGAGTAGGGACTACCGTTATATATGACGTATGGTAAAGAAGTCCACAGTTATACCGACTACATGATCCGTTCATTGAAACTTCCCAAAATGTGAATACTGATATTATACAGTGGTTACCGAGCTTATTACTGAATTGTTAATTATATTTTACTACAAGAAAAGCATGATGAGACTGAAAATTATTTATTGTTTCTGAAAGGGCATTTTTATGTTATTTTCTCTTTGAGATACTAACATGTCTCTGACTTGTCCCCAAATAAAAACGGTTGTAGTTAAGTGTTATTACTCACTGAGCTAGCGACTCATTCCCTGCTAATTTTTTTATAGAGACAGCAGTTGACGCAGGCGAGGATCTCGTTAATTAAAGCGCACAGGTTGATATTTCTCGGTGAGCCTCGCACTTGTTCGCGTGGGCAGAGATTTTACTTATTGTTATGGTATTTTCATTGAACTCTTAGAGTCGCTCCATAGTCATTATTTTAGTGTCATGCGTATTCTTTCGTTATTATAGTCTTATGTTGAGTATCGTTCTCATTTATTAAAGTTGGAGATAAATTAGTATTTCTAGTGGTTAGTTGGTGGTTTAGTTATGGTGGAGACTTGTATTGGTTAATTGACAAGTTGCCAATTGTTTGGTATAATATTAGGATGTTTGGTTGTTGATTTCAGACAGAAAAGTTTTTGGGATGATCTAAAAACAGGGGAAACTCTGTCCGATTTTCTGTTAAATTTCCGATGAGGCTTACTTGGGAGTACTTGCTCCTAAGCGCCGATCACAATCCTAAATTGGGTCGTGGCATGTACTCAGTAAATAACACTTAACCTTAGGTTGACAGCAGTGACGAGCTGGAACACAGGTCGGGGTCCAACACCAATAGCCAACAATAGTTCATAACAACATAATGGAAGTAATAAAAAAAGTAGCTCAAAGATAAAATGCTCAACTCATTCACAGTTCCAGAAAAATAGTCCTGCTTTTAAAATATATTAGTGAAAACCCAAATCCTTTACTGAAATCACCAATTTATGAGTAAGTTTGAAAACTATGATTTTTCCCAAAAACTTTCAACAGGTAAATATTTTATTTTTCAATGGCATGAGGAAAATACATCTCTATGCCTACATGTCAATATGCAGGAGAAGTCATGAATGACGCAATATCGTACAGCATGAGAAAAATGCATCTCTATGCCTGTATGTTAAGTGTGCATGCCAATACGATGCAACTCAGTGATAAAACCATATGCATACTCTTAGAGTATCATTTCACTCAATCCTCCCAGTCACTCAGTCCTCCCATTCGCTCGGCACTCGCACTCAGTAGGTATCTGCGCTCACTGGGGGTGTGTACAGACACCGGAGGGGCTCCTTCTGCCCAAGCTCTATAATGAGCCAATCATGGCATGAATCTGCACGGACAACTTTCGTGCTGCACGGACAATTCACGTGCCTTAGTATCAATATTTGAATCCGCACGGACAACTCACATGCCATAGTATCTAATGCGTCAATCAAACTGAATTTGGAGCTCATTTTCTTAATGTGATACCAAGTATTCTTGAAGAATCGATGCCGAATCATTCTAGAAATATCCAAATTAAATTCTGTTAACCATCTGAAATCCACCCGAGGCCCTCGGGACATCAACCAAATATACCAACAAGTCCTAAAACATCATACAAACTTAGTCGATGCCTCAAATCACATCAAACAACATTAAAAACACGAATCACACCCCAATTGAAGCTTAAATGAAACTATTTAATTCCAACTTCTATATTCAATGCCGAAATCTATCAAATCAAGTCCGATTGACTTCAAGTTTTGCACACAAATCATAAATAAAATAACGGACCTATTCAAATTTCCAAAATCGGATTCCAACCCCAATATCAAAAAGTCAACTTCCGGTCAAGCTTCAAATCTTTCAATTTTCTGTTTTCGACATTTCAAGCCAAATTTAACGATGGACTTAAAAATGAATATCCGAACACACTCCTAAGTCTAAAATTACCATGCGTAGCTATTGGAACCATCAAAACTCCATTCCGGAGTCGTTTGCACAAAAGTAAATTTCGGTCAACTCTTTTCATTTAAGCTTCTAAACAAGGATTGTTCTTTCAGTTTAATCCCGAAGCATCCGAAAATCAAAGTCAACAATTCACACAAATCATAATACTATAAATTTTGTATATAACTCTTTCTATCTTGCATTTCGCGTAAATTTCTCATTAGTAAAACCCAACAATTATAAGTGCTAAATGGGATTGAAAGTGTAGTCCAAAATATTTGTGGGCTCTCTTTCATGTCTGAACTTAGCGCAGAGAGTGGTGGTAACGGGCTTAATGGGACATCAAACCCATGAAAAGGCCTTATAAGTCTTGTCATTAACATCTCGAGCCCATTAAATTTCAAGTCAATGATTGCGTGATTACAAGAATGGCCTTGAAAGAAGGTATTGGTTTTTTTGACCCCGTTTGTTCCATGGGCAAATTTTCAAGTTTAATATTTTTTGCCGCCTTGAAAGGTTGCCCATGGGAAAAGGGGGATAAAAAATTTGCTCATGAAGCAAACAGGGAAATAAAAATTCAAGATCACCCCTTATGATGTCGTATTTGTGCAATTTTTGGCCTTAGCTAATGTTTCATAAAGTCACCCCACTTAGTTTCTGCCTTTGGGTCGGTCATTCACAAATGGGTAAAATTTTCATGTGACGCTCAGTTTTGTGCTTCCCATTGAATTTGGTAACCCGTTTTTAAAATTTTTTTAACTGATACCCAATTTTTGGTTAACTTCACATACATACACTTTTCACTTCTTCTTTACTGTTGTTTTCTTCTTCTTTATGCTTAGAGTTTCTTCTTCTTCTTCTTCTTCTTCTTCTTCATCTTAGTTGCAAAATGGGGTTGTTAAATTTGTTGTTGTTTTGATAATTTTATGATTGAGATTTGTTCTTTATGATAATTTAAAGTTATATTTCAAATTTGAGCTCATTTAGATTTGGGGATTGAATCGCGTTTTTGGATTGTTAAAATTCGAAAAACAAGTTTATGTTTTAGAACTGAAGATTCGAAATCTGAAGTTGTATTCAATAAATTGAACTACTTAAGATCGAATTCTGAAGTTGCATTTGAAAGATAGAAGAACTTCATATTTGATTTGTGAAGTTGCATTGAAGAGATTGAACTACTTCAGATTCGAATTTCTGAAGTTGCATGTGAAAGATAGAAGAACTTCAAATTTGATTTGTGAAGTTGTATTGAAGAGATTGAACTACTTCATATCCGAGTGGATACACTTTACAAAATTTTGTGCAATGCGAGTATAACTTTAATGGTGGCCCTAAAAGTGGGTATTTATAAAAATGCCCCTCTACAGTATATGATAACCCCAAAAGTGGTATATATATATATATGAAAATGCCCCTCTACACTAATAGGATACCATATAGCCACATTTAGAAGTAAAAATTGTACGACCTAGCCACAATTCGACCTATTTTGAAAAATAACAAGTATTATAAAATTCGTTGAAAAATAGTCATTTTAATGAGAAAACACGAACACCATAACAGTGTCATGGAATTTCGAAATTAAACAAGTGAATAATTTAGCAAGCTTTGCGACCCTTATTGATTGATACAACCCTGTTATGGACCATAAGGTATTAAAAGCATCGCACATAATGCCTTCATCGTTCGGTATTATTATTTTTAGTCCGCGCCAAAAACTATTTACATTCGGTAGTCAAAAAAAAATATATAATTTATATCATTTTTGCATATAACATATAAAATATATGTATATACAAAAAATATATATTTTTTCGACTATTATTTTAAGAACGAATACAATATCATTTTCCCTTCATCGTTCGGGAAGCTCACAAAGGAACTATTATTGTACTAAATAAACAAAAGCATCAGAGAAAATTCGCACATCTTGCCACATGATAAATATATTGAGAGTGTTTCCTTTTTCCAAACGCAAACGAAGGTTATCTTTTAACCTTTTGTTTACATTAATAAGAAAAGGTTACAAGATTTAACAGGTAAACTGACATATTACAATTGGAGATTTAAACAAACTGAATGTCATAGCGAACTCAAACTTCATTTATTTGAAACTAATTTTTTTTTTTTTTGGGTTGTGTTGAGATATCTAAACACAATTTCCTTGTCCAATAATAGTTTTTGCTATAACAAGGATCCAATACGCTTATATTTGGTAAAATCAAGACACTACACAATAAAAATATGTTCAAGCGAGGAGTAAATATTTCTTAATTATTTATTTCATCAAAGAGAGATCACACTTTTATTTACGTTAATTTGTCTAAAGAAAGCCCGAGATTTGCTCCGGAGACTCTTTGCTTATCAAGTAAAGTAATACTCACATGATTAGTCTTTGAGTAAATAAAGCGACATGGATTTCACCCTAAAGTAAAGGCGATGAGATTTACTAGCTGGAAATAATACAATTCCCAAGTGTACAAGCGTTTGGGTCCTTCTTTATTCATATAAATTCAGTAGATGCATTATGCTATACGAAATAAGCACATGATGTATTCACCTTTTTCAACAAACTTCATCCTAAAATTAGTGTACGATGAGATTAACCTTAATTAGCTGAAAATAATATAATATCAACGTTTACAAGTATTGGGGGTGTCCTTGTTTATATATATATAACTAATACAGGAGAACACATGGTTCACAAGTAGATCATGATTGGCGATAGTTGTTGAGACTTCCTCAAGGTTGTTGGGATCCAAAATAATAAGGCGCCGTACGAAAGATAGTAAAGTAAATTTTAACGATGATAAATTGAATAACAAAAAGAATTGTACTAAAAAAGTATAATATATTAATATGATTTGGTCAAGTGACCTACATCAACAAAACTTTCGTAATGACTACATTGTGAATCTATACTGTTTTTCTGCATGAATGCGAGATTCTTAATTTATAGAGGCCATAATTTTTTCTTACAAGTAAGGAATCTGTTAAATATGGAAAAAATTTATATTTTCCTTTAAGAAAAAGTAAAAATCAATTATGGTAAACTCTTTTCCATTCCTTCAAGAAAAGGTAAAATTCAATATGGTAAGAAAATTAAAATAAACTCAAACAAATCTCCCCTTTGGCCTGATTTTTTGGGAAAAACTTGATCTCCCTTCTCAACATAATTTTCATCATTGCTGCTTGTCATGGTTAAAAATAGGTATATGTTAAAAGTTAGAGCCGCGTGAGTTGAAAATGAGCACAAGTTAAAAATATTGGAGCCATGCGTAAAAAGTGAGTTGGGTGAAAAGTGGACTCCTATGATAAAAGTGAGTGGGGTTAAAAGTGAGTTACAAAGTAAGCAAAGGTTGAAAGTAGAGCCTATAAGCATGAGTTAAAAATAATTTTTATTGAAGACGCATCGACAGGTATGTTGAAAATATATGGTTGACAGTGTGACTCCACATTATAATACCCCAAACTTTAAACAGAGTCCCACATCGGCAAAATGCAAGAGGGATGCGGGGTATATAAGTTAAAAAACCTTAAATTCTAGTGACGCGTTCTGAAGTCGTGCAGGTCTGGGCACAAAGCGGACAATATCACTAGCGAGCTGGGCTGTTACATACGTGTAGTACTTAGACTCTTTATTTTGGATAAGAATCTTTTTTACCGTTAGAGTGATTATAACTTAATCTGAACCCGACTCGAATCTGTCTTCAATCTCGCTCTGAATCATTGGTAAGCATAATATTTTAACATGATTTGGTCCAGTGACCTACATCAATCTACTAATGTACCATAAAATAAAAAACTTATCGAATGAAAAAATTTCTCTTCCTAAACAAAATTCTCATAATAACTACATTGTGAATTCTATTCTGCTCTTGTGCATGAAGGAGAGATTCTCAATTTACAGAGGCCGCAATATTTTCCTACAAGTAAGGGGCATGTTATTGAATCCTCTGTATCTAAGGAAAATTTAAAAATAATTAATGCTTAGAGAGAGAGAGAGTCCCCCTTCTCTCTAGAACAAATATTACCATTGGTACAAGTTTATTACCGTTAACCCACTTGTAACACTGTTCAGACAAGGCAATGTACCATAAGGTGGGACTGCCGGCCCCCCATGACCCACCACCGGCATCGATGCTAGCTAAAAACAACCCCCACCCTCCTTACTCTCCATTTAATATTCCTCAACAGCAATTAACACATGCGCTTCAACCAAACAAATCTATCAATTTTGTCAATATTCCTAATCCCCAACCACTAACGGTTAGGCTTTATAACACACTTCCACAAAATTCTCCCCTTGATTTTTCACCTCTTATTTCTCAACCCGCTAATGCAGCTCAGATTGATAAAGGTCCTACTGGAGATTTCCCACAAACCTCTTATACGGGTGCTCTAGGGAATCGACATTCAATCTCTAAAAGGAATTGCATAAAACTTCTTCCGAGACCGTATGAAGTAAATAATTGGGGCTTATGAAATGCACAATATTTTCATAGATTTTGAGAAGATGGAAGACAATTTAAATGTTAGCTCCAGGAATTTCTTGATAATGGGTTCAGACAATGTGATGAAAATTATCAAACGGACGACAAAGTTCAAACCTCCCCTGTTTGGATTACCCTTCCAAATCTTCCATGGCATTACTGTGAATGGGATGCCATCTGTCGAATTGTCGATCCTATAGGTATACCTCTCACCATGGATAAGGCTACTATATGTAAACAAGACCTACGACTTCCAAAGTTCGGGTGGAGATTGAACTCCTACAACCTCTTCTCACTAAATTAACAGTGGAGTTTAGGAATACCCGAGGGTGATATGGAAATGTCACGCAGAGAGTGGAGTATGAAACCATCCCTGCGTTCTGCTCCAATTGTAGAATTCAAGGCCTTTACGATAGTTCTTGTAGAGTGTTGCACCATGAACTAAGGAAAGATCATGGGAGAACAAACCATGTCCAAAACATTATCCCTCAGAAGACAAGAACCTCACACTGTAATAATTTCAAGGTTCAGAGTAAACCTCATGGAACTATTCAGGTAAATGGTACCGCTATCATTGTGCCTAACTAGCAAGTGACAATCAATAGGGTAAATCATACTATACATGAGGAGACAAATCAATTATCGAGGGGAGGTGAAACAGTTAATGATGGATGGCAGACACTGACAAAAAAGAAAAAAACAACACCACTACTAGTGCTGGCAATGGCAAGATTGATCATCAAAGGATCAACAAAATAAACAATTCTATATCTGAGAAGGGAAATGCACAGAAGTTAAAGACAAAGAATGGCCAATGAGTTGTGGTGGTAACTCACAATGAAACTGGTCAGGCTAAAAATATGGATCTTTTAGCCTCTGCTAATGCCCAACAAAACTTAAACAACTTATCAAAAGTAGAACATAAGCACACCAGGTTAGACAAGGAAAAGAAGTCCAAAAAGAAGAAGAAGTCTAATTTTCAAGATCTTGCGAGGACTATTGGAAAAATAAAACAAGAAAAAACATGTGGTTCCGAGATGCAGAAGAAGGAATTTCTCAGTTGGACCCTACCCTTATTCAGAACAAGGAGGAAAAACCAACAGGTACCCAGGAAGAAGAAGAAATTCACCTCGAAAGCTTTTATTTCACCTGATGTTTCCTTGGAGAATGAAAAACAAATGGATCAGAATAGCTGCAGCATTTTTCCGCTTCTCTTCGGGCTAGACCCTATGCTATCAGAAAGGCGTACAGGAAAAAAGGCAAAAAAAAAGGAATATGAACGTGCAGAGAAGCTGAATTCAAATCCAAGTCTGATGATGAAGTTATAAGAGGGTCAAGGGATGCTATAGCTTTGGAAGTAGTGGCTGTTACCCCTACCCAAGATCAACAAAATATTACATACTTCAACAACTTGTCTCCAAGAGGAATTTTTAACTCGGCCAGTGCCAAATTTGTTCCCCTAGTCATAGAAGAGACAAGCAACAAAAAAATGGGACAACTTGACCTTACCCCCGATGTTTCTCATGATTAGCACAAATTCACGGAATATAAGGGGCATATAGGATTCCAAGAAGCTGCTGAAAGACTCAGTCTAATCAAACAAGAATATAAAATTCCTTATATGTTACTGCAGGAACCTATGGTAGGGGCGAGAAAGATTGACAAATTCAAAAGGAAATTAGGATATCAATATTGTTTTCATAACTACACAAATAAAATTTGGATTTTATGGTTCGCTGTCACATCACCCAATCTGAGAGCGATGTCCCCTTCTACCTGTCTATTGTTTATACAAAGTGCTATTAATAACTGAGAAATTTTCTATAGAATGAACCGAGGGTCGTTGCCAGTAGGGTGGTGGGCCCATGGGAGTTGCAAGAGATTTCAACGTTATCACAAGTGTAAGGAAAAGATAGGAGGGAGGCCATACAGGATTGAAGAAAGTTTTGATTTTATTGCTTGTTTGGTTGACTGTGATCTTCAGGATGCAGGTTTCTTGGGTTCTTTGTTCATTTAGTGTGTGTTTACTCTAAAATTCGAGCAACAATTGAATTTATTTGCTGTGTTAAGGATATGTGAAATAATTCAATACGATGAAAAATATGGCAGTAAATAATAATTGACTTAAATAAATGAAGGATGATCAAACCGTTGGGGTTGAATAGATTTTCTGAAATGAAACAATATACAATGAGGAGTAAACAATTCTGATAAGAGATAGCAATAATAATGAGTATTTCAGTGATGGGTATCGTGTGTCACAATGAAGATAAATGCCCCTCTTATAGGTAGGAGAAGAGTCCTACATATGGTAAAAGCCTGATTACAAGATAAATTCCCTTAATTACGGGATGGAATATCCCTAAAATAATGGTTTAACGTCTATGATAGTTGGGACCGTGACTCCCGCCGAGATATAGGAATCCACGAGATATTCGGTCTTCCCGTTATACGAAATTGATCCTTTTGCCATAAGATGCACCTTCCTTGACCGGCGTCGATTGCCTTACCTCGATTGCTTCAGCTCCGAACCCAACGATGCCCGACTTCGGGCTTTCCTTCCCGAAATGTTGATCCCGATATGAAGTAGTCCGGTCTTGTATTACGCTTGATTGCATCCGACCGAATACAGATAGTCCCCTCGTTTATTGGAGAGTAAAGACAAAAAACGGTATGAATCGTCGTTCCTCGAGACTTTGGTCAAATAATCAACATAGTCATTAAGCATGACACGAAGTTAGAAGCTTCAAATCACTCAACCCTAGAAGACCTTTTGCTGGTGCGTGACGGCAGTGCCGTGACGCACGTGACAGCCGACAAAGAAAATCATTGCCTGTCTTGTCTGACTGCAAAACCCTGCAACTTCTGTATATACATTTAATGTTCCCTTGCATCGTGCTCTGAACCACCGCTTTTGGGAAAGTATAAATACTTCCCTCCCCCTTTGAATTCCAACCTTTACGCTGCTCAACAACCTACTTCTTATAGTTTTCTGCATTTTCTCATCACAAAATCTCTCTTGCACCTTACACTTCTTTGCTTTTCACCTCTGTTACTTCAATCACTATGGCCAAAACTTCTAAATCTGTTCCTCAGAAACAACATTCTTCACCTGCTCGGCCCGTTGAAGAGGCTGGACCCGTTCGCGTCGAGGAGACCTCCGCGGAACCTCCTTTGAAGGCCTTTATACCTGTTGGGTGTTCTATAGGCTCCGATTTCAAAGTCGAGAAGCCTTCTTCAGTTCCCGGCCGAGGTGAATCGGTCTCACTGTATATCAGCTCGATCACCCATAAAGTCCTTGTCAGGGTTAAGGCGGAGTGCAACTGGGCCGACAAAGACGTGGTAGTCCCTTCTCCGAGTGAGTCGATCACCACTCATGTGGAAGGTTATCTAAGTGTGTACACCTACCCTTTCACGTTTGGACCCCTTGACCCCATAATTATTGATTTTTGTAAAAGATATAATGTTACTCTGGGTCAAGTCCATCCATCCGTTTGGCGTATAGTCTATCTCTTCCGCTTCTTCGTGAGTAAGGTCGAAGGGGGGCATCCTTTCACTGCTGACCACCTACTTCGATTATACAGTCCCCGGATGTTCTGAGGGGGACTAATAAAACTCGCTCGCCGGGCCAGCAAGGCCCCGTTCTCGAGCATCGATGAAGACAGAGACCGAGGCTGGATGAGTCGGTTTGTCCGAATAAGGACCTCCGATTTGATCCCCGCGGAATATATGTCGTTCCCTAAGAAGTGGAATACAACTCATAAGTGTCATTTTATTTTAAACCATTTACTGCTTTCTTTCGAATGTTTAATCGATATGTTCTGTAAGATGCAGCCGCTTCCCAGATGCCGACCGCAATTCAACACTTGGAGGACTGGGTCCGAAGAGTGGTGGCTCAAAAGACCTATTCGAAGCGAGCCTGGCAAGAAATATCGAAAGGTCTTTGGGAGGCCAAAAATCACGGTGAGCCCGGCCACACTTGTTTATCTTATTTGGAGTAACCGATGTTATCACTAACTCTCGAGAATCTCGTTTTGCAGGCCTCTCGAAAGATGTTGAATTGAGGTCGACACCCACCGGTGGGGAAGCTCCTCGCCCTCCCCCCGTATCGGAGAAAGAAGGGGGGAAGAAGAGAAAAGAGGCTCTCGGTCCTGCAGAGCCCGAGAGAAGGAAAGGCAGGAAAAAGATGAGGGCCCATAAAGGCACAGTCACCGACCCCACCATCAAAGTGAGTGACGGCTCTGAAGGGGAAGGAAGCCCCGAAACTTTAAATAATGAGCCACCTCGGACAGTCCCCGAGTCAACCGTCGGTGAAGCTTGCGCTTCTCGAGATGAGGATCTCGAGGAGAGAATGAAGACCGGAATCCGGGCTGATACAGAAGGAGCAACGCAAAGAGTCTCGGACATCCTGGAGATGGCGGATTCGCCTTCTTTTTCAGAGGCAACTATGAATGATGCCCAAGCTGCAAGAATGCACACACCAAATAAAGGACCGGTTGCAGCTGGGGCCTTTGATGAATTCTTGGATGGGGTGCCATCGGCTGATACCTTCGGGCTTGAAGTGACAAAAAGGAGTCCCACGGCCGAGACGAGTAGGGTGTCTGTTGGTGCCAAATTGGTCGACATATTTCCTGCTCCAAGCTCGAACCCCGATCGGAAGAGGGTGATAACATTCGCCGTCCCCGAGGATGCTCGAGTGTTGGGTGCACCGGTAGGCGTGGCCAGCTATCTTCATTGCCTGGTGATAGATGAGGACCAGGCCACAATGAATGCAGTGGACTGGGCATGCTTGTTCAATGAAGCTCAGCAGGCATCGAATAGGGTATGCATCCTTATGTATTTTATCTTGTGCCTAATATCTTACCTCTAAGTCTGCACTGACTGTTTTAATTTGTATACCTTACAGTCTTTGGTGCTTCACCATGAGGCGTTCCTTCGAATTAAGGAAGGATTGACACAAGAACGGGAACAACGTCAGCGGCTCGAAGGCGAGATGTCGAACCTTCGGGCTGAGCTAGATTTTATAAGGAGGGAGCACAGCAAAGAGGTTGACCAGCTGGGGCAAATCACCGATCGGTTAGACCGACTCCGGTTTGAATTGCACGAGGCTAAGGCTGAAACTAGTAGGTGGAAAGCCATGGTTGAGACTCTGACTTCGGAGAAGGAAGCCTTCCAAACTCGCTTAGAAGAACAAGCCTCAGAGGCGCGGGAGAGAATCGGAGTTCTGACCAAGAACACCGAATCCCTACAGCACCAAGTTGAGTCGCTAACTCAGGATCGGGTGGTTCTGGTCAACCAACTGCAAGAAGCGAAATCGGAGATTGCTACCACCAAGGCCGATGCTGAAGACTTAATAGCTCAATACAGAGCTGATGACAAGGCCGCCCAGGAGCAATCGAAGATGTTGGTCGAATATACCAAATGTCAGACCCGCCTCTCCGTTCTGGAGGAGCTTCAAGCCCGGGGTTTCTATTTATCCTCCGAAGTCGACGAAGCAACAAGGATTGAAGCCGAAATGAGGAAGCAAACCTTTCCCGAGGAAGATGAAGATGGCTCAGACTGATGTTGTTTTGTTGAAATGTTATTTTTGTAGCCCAAAATTCCATTGTTATATATAAACATCCTTTGTTTTATTTTGACTTTGTTCTGCGACTTTCATGTCTTGTCATTTCCTGCCTTAGTTAGGATTGCAAATTACGATCGACTGTCTTGAATCTGCACCTCTAGATAACCCTGACCAGTTAATAAACTGAACTGGTTTTAACAAATTTAACATTAATTCGGCCTTAGCCTTATTGCAGATCCGGGATGAGTTAAAAAAATCTTTGTTTATTCCCCTTGACCTTCAAGCTACGCTTTTTGGTCTATTAATGAGTCGGGACCATGCCTTAGCAAAATTTGAGTCCCTTTCAATTTAATTCGGCCTTAGCCTTGGAGAGTCAAAGTCTTGCCTTGGCAAATGTCGATCATCCCCGAATTATAGTCTAGTTTGGTCTTAGCCTTTCATAAACTGGGGTTGCCCGAATCGGTCTTACTTCCCTTCGAGTTTTATTAACTCAATATGGCCTTGGCCTAGTTAATCGATTCCGAGGTTTGCCTTGTTAGGTCTTATCCCCCTTCGAATCTGATACGTATATTTTGACAGTGTCCATTATTAATAATACGAAGATAATCGAAGAAGCCCTTGGGCTTAAAAACACAATGTTGGTGCCAAAAGACTTTGTTAATATTCATGTGCTTGTACATCTTTGTTTGATGGGGGGGGGGGAGGCAGATCGATCTATTCGGGTACGGTTCTTCTGACCGTTTGAGCCTTACATTGGTTCCTAGCGATCTTTATGGAGTCCCCTTGAAATCGAAGTAAATAAATGAAAGCAACATCGGAGTCGATTATCAAATTCGTGAACTCTGATGAATGACTGATCTATGTTAGCACGACATATGGTTGCCTCATTAAAAACCTTGTCGTAAAACCCAATTGGGATAAAACCGGTCGAAGGGAAAAAGAGTGCAACGCGTGCTTTCAGTCCTAATGCCTTGTGCTTACCCGTTCGATATCGATTTCTCCTGCATGTGTTAGTACCAACAATTAAAACAAAAGAAAAAATAAAATAAATTACCTTAACAATAGTACCATTTCAAGTGGCTCACATTCTAATTATTTGGCAACTGCTTGCCATCCATAGTCCCGAGCTTGTAAGACCCCTTTCCGGTGACCTTCAAGACAGTATAGGGACCCTCCCAATTCGGTCCCAATTTTCCTTCGTTGGGGTCTCGGGTGTTGGGCGTAACTCTTCTAGGTACCAAGTCCCCAGCGCTAAAATATCAGAGACGGGTTCTCTGATTGTAGTACCTCTCGATTTTTTATTTCTGAGCTGCCATTCGGACTAGAGCGGCTTCCCTCTTTTCATATAAGAGTTCCAGACTAACGTTCATAGCCTCCCGGTTTGACTCTTCAGTTGCGTGTCGAAACCTGATGCTTGGTTCGCCCACCTCGACCGGTATCAATGCTTCGGTGCCATATACTAAGGAAAACGGGGTGGCCCCAATGTTGGTTTTCTCGGTTGTTCGGTATGCCCATAAAACTTCGGGCAGCATTTCCCTCCATCTTCCTTTAGCGTCGGCTAGCCTTTTCTTCAAGTTTTGGATTATGGTTTTGTTGGTCGACTCCGCTTGACCGTTGCCGCTGGGGTGATATGGAGTCGACAATATCCTCTTGATCTTTTTATCTTCGAAGAACTTGGTAATTTTACTGCCAACGAATTGCTTGCCATTATCGCATACGACTTCTAAAGGCATCCCGAACCGACAAATGATATGGTCCCATATGAAGTCAATCACCTCTTTTTCCCTGATCTTCTCGTAAGCCTGCGCTTCCACCCACTTAGAAAAATAGTCAGTCATAAAAAGGATAAATTGAGCCTTACCTGGTGCTCGAGCTAGGGGACCGGCAATGTCCATACCCCACTTCATAAATAGCCATGGCGATATGACCGAATGTAGTGCTTCTGCGGGCTGGTGGATTATCGGTGCATGCCTTTGGCATCCACTGCATTTGCGTATAAACTCCTTTGCATCTCTTACCATGTCGTTCCAGTAATAGCCGGCCCAAATTACTTTTCGAACTAATGAATCGGAACCGGAATGGTTACCGCAAGTTCCTTCGTGTATTTCTTTTAAAATGTACTCAATGTCTCCAGGCCCAAGGCATATGGCAAGAGGGCCTCCGAATGTCCTCCTGTACAAAGTTCCGTCGTCGGCCAAACAAAATCGGGCCGCCTTTGTGCGTAACGCTCTCGACTCTTTGGGATCGGATGGCAATTTACCCGAGCTAAGATACTCCACGTACTTATTTCTCCAATCCCAGGTCAAGCTTGTCGAATTAACCTCGGCATGACCTTCTTCCGCCACCGACCTTAACAACTGCACGACTTTTTCAGAGTCGATTTCTTCGTCTTCGATCGATGAGCCTAAGTTGGCGAGGGCATCGGCTTCGTTGTTTTGTTCTCGAGGTATGTGCTGTAGGGTCCATTCCTTAAACTTGTGTAATGTGGTCTGAAGTTTATCCACATACCTTTGCATACGCCCTTCCCTGACTTCGAACGTTCTATTTACTTGGTTGACAACAAGGAGGGAATCGCACTTGGCCTCGATTACTTCTGCTCCCAGGTTTTTGGCCAGCTCTAGAACTGCAATCATAGCCACATATTCGGCTTCATTGTTAGTCAGCTTTATAGTCTTAATAGACTGTCTAATTGTATTCCCGGTCGGGGGCTTAAGTACGATGCCTAGCCCCGACCCTTTTGAATTTGAGGCGCCGTCTGTGAACAAAGTCCACACTCCTGAAGGAGTCCTCGATTTAGACATGAGTTCTTTCTCGACTTCGGGGATGAGCGACGGCGTGAAGTCGGCGACAAAATCGGCCAGTACCTGAGATTTTATCGAGGTTCGAGGTCGATACTCGTTATCGTACCCGCTAATTTCGATGGCCCACTTGGCCAATCGACCTAACAACTCCGGTTTATGCATAACATTTCTAAGTGGGTAAGTTGTCACCACACATATTGGGTGACATTGAAAGTATGGTTTCAATTTTCTAGAGGCACTCAATAAAGTGAGTGCTAGTTTTTCTAAGTGTGGGTACCTGGTTTCGGCTTCTCCTAATGTTCTACTGATGTAGTAAATGGGAAATTGCGTACCTTGTTCTTCTCGGACCAGGACTCCGCTCATTGCTATCTCCGATACAGTGAGGTAAAGATATAACTGCTCGCCTACTTTCGGTGTATGTAGCAAAGCCGGGCTATAAAGATACCTCTTTAGTTCCTCCAATGCGTGTTAGCATTCCGCCCCCCACGAGAATTCGTTCTTCTTCTTCGGCAAATTG
Organism: Nicotiana obtusifolia; assembly: GCA_002018475.1. Classification (NCBI taxonomy): domain Eukaryota; kingdom Viridiplantae; phylum Streptophyta; class Magnoliopsida; order Solanales; family Solanaceae; genus Nicotiana; species Nicotiana obtusifolia. The sequence goes on from MCJB01030946.1 coordinate 43,729, forward strand.
AAGAACCGATGACTCCTGTCCGATGATCTCAATATGAATCGGCCCAATGTTGCTATCTGGCCTATCAATTTCTACACGGCCTTGACGCTGTCGATGACCGTTATGTCCTCGATGGCCTTAATTTTATCGGGGTTGATTTCTATTCCCCGGTTTGAGACCATAAAGCCAAGGAACTTCCCTGAGCCTACTCCGAATGCGCATTTCTCCGGATTCAACTTCATGTTGTATCTCTTCAGAACGTCAAATGTTTCCTTCAAATGACTTAAATGGTCCTCTGCTCGCAAGGACTTAACCAACATGTCATCGATATAAACTTCCATTGTTTTACCTAGTTGTTTTTCGAACATTTTATTTACTAGGCGTTGGTATGTTTCCCCTGCATTTTTAAGCCCGAAAGGCATCACATTATAGCAATAGGTGCCATACTTAGTGATGAAAGATGTTTTTTCTTGGTCATCCTTATCCTTTTGTATCTGGTTATACCCAGAGTAGGCGTCGAAAAAACTAAGAGTCTCATGGCCAGCGGTAGCATCGATCATGCAATCGATGTTGGGCAAGGGGAAGGAGTCTTTGGGGCATGCTTTGTTTAGGTCTTTATAGTCTATACACATCATAAGTTTGTTTCCCTTCTTAGGGACTACAACTACATTAGCTAACCATTCTGGGTACTTAACCTCCCTAATGGAACCTATGTTTAAGAGTTTATTTACCTTGTCCTTGATGAAGGCCCATTTAGCTTCGGACCGAGGTCTCCTTTTTTGTTTGATCGGCCGGAACTTCGGATCAACGCTCAGCTTGTGCATTGCAATTTCCGGCGGTATGCCTGTCATGTCTAAATGGGACCAAGCAAAGGAATTTTCATTAGCTGAAAGGAAAGTAATAAATTTGGCCCTGAGCTCGGAGTTTAAGCCCGAGCCCAGGTATACCTTTCGATCGGGTGCGTTGCTGCAGATTGAGATTTGTTCGAGCTCTTCAACTGTCGATTTGGTTGCGTCAGACTCATCCAGAGCAATAAATGATCGGGGTATCCCGTAACTATCGACGTCAAGCTGATCCTGTTCACCCCCGTTTGTTGAAGGTGGCCTCTCTGATTTCTATTTAGCCTTCTGGGGAGGAATGGTAGGTTTTGACGCCGCCTCTTCCACTGCGAACATTTCCCTTGCAGCATGTTATTCTCTATAAACGGTGACGACCCCCTCAGCCAATGGAAACTTCAACATTTGATGTAATGTTGAAGGTACGGCTTTGATGTCGTGTATCCAAGGCCTCCCGAGCAAGGCGTTATATCTCATATCGCCTTCGATCACGCAAAATTTTGTCGCTTTGATAGTTCCAACGATATTCACCATTAGTGTTATTTCACCCTTGGTTGTTTCTGAAGCCATGTTAAAGCCGTTGAGGACCCGGACCTCGGAGATAATCTGGTTTGACAGCCCCAGTTTTTCAATGACCCAAGACCGAACTATATTGGCCGAGCTAACGGGGTCGATAAGTACACGTTTCACTCTGGTGTTGTGTACTAGCATTGATATCATCAGTTCATCGTTATAAGGTTGTGTAAGCTCTTCGATATCCTTATCGCTGAAATACAAAGTCCCTTCTGCTGCGTAGTCCCGAGTACGTTTTTCTCGGGTAATAGATATTTTGGTGCGTTTCAACACCGGTACTTGGGGCGCATCCGCTCCCCGGATTATCATGTTAATTGTGTGCTGCAGCTCTTCTTGATTTGCTGGTCTCTTTCTATTTTCATAGTGGTTTTTGGCTCGATCGCTTAAGAACTCCCGAAGATGCCCGTTTTCGAGCAACCGAGCTACTTCTTCTCTCAGCTGCCGACAATCTTCCGTTATGTGCCCATGCGTGCCATGATATTTACATATGAGGTTGGGATCTCTCTTGGCAGGGTCCGTTTGCAACGGCCTTGGCCATTTGGTGTCTTTAATGCGACCGATGGCTGATACAAGAGTTGCCGAATCGACATTAAAGTTGTACTCGGACAATTGAGGTGCTTCTCGATGGTTACCGGTTCTCTCGAAGTTATTTTTTGGCAACGGTCTCCGGTTCCTTTGGTTGGAATCGTTCCTGCTTTCTTGTCTCGGGGTTTTGTGTCCCCTCGGGACTACTCTTCGATCACCTGGGTATGGCCGGTGTCTATCTCGGTTCGACCTTGATTCTCGATAGTTATCCCTTAGAGGTTGATCATAAGTTCTAATAGGGTAAGAGGAGCCCGAGGGGACTCCGATCTGATCATCTTCTACCCTGATCTTCGATTGGTACCGGTTGTGAATGTCTGCCCAAGTGACAGCCGGGTATTCAATCAAACTCTGTTTGAGTTGTTGAGATCCCGTTGAACTTCGGGCATTGAGCCCTTCAGTGAAGGCTTGTACGGACCAATCATCGGTGATCGGTGGCAGATCTATCCGCTCCATTTGAAAGCGCGATACGAACTCTCTTAACATTTCATTGTCCCGTTGTCTGACTTTGAACAAATCTAATTTTCTTGTCTCAACCTTGATGGCGCCTGCATGGGCTTTGACGAAGGTATCGGCGAGCATGGCAAAGGAGTTGATGGAATTCGGTGGTAAGTTGTGATACCACGTTATCGCTCCCTTGGACAGGGTCTCTCCGAATTTCTTCAGAAGGACGGACTCGATTTCATCGTCTTCGAGATCGTTCCCTTTTATAGCGTAAGTGTACGCCGTCACATGCTCATTTGGATCCAAAGTCCCGTTGTATTTGGGGATTTCCGGCATGCGGAACTTTTTTGGAATCGGTTTTGGAGCAGCGCTGGATGGGAAAGGTTTTTGTACGAACTTTTTCGAGTCCAAACCTTTCAGCAACGGGGGTGCCCCGGGTATCTGGTCTACCCTCGAATTATACGTTTCCACCTTCTTGTCGTTAGCCTCGATTCTTTTTTCACCCGTCTCGACCCGTTTAGTCAACTCCTCGAGCATTTTCATGATTCCAGAGTTTACTCCTGAACCACTTTCGTCCGGTTGTGCTGTGATCGGCTCATTTTATGGAGCTATCCTTCGAGAAGAAATGGCTTCGACTCTGTCCGGGATCTAACTACGACTTTGTAATTGAGCTATGACCGCTTACTGGACTTGCAGCATGTCAAATATTACTTTGAGGCTAATTTCATCTCCTCTATTATGTTGAATCCCTGAATGGTGTTCACCCCGAACGCTGTTCGATGGGTCAGAGGTCTGATCGGTGTCGATCGCCATTTGAGAGTTGGCGTCGATTGGGACCTCGTTTCCGGGCATAATGTTGTTTTCGCCTTGGTGGTTAAGCTCGTTGCTGATGGGAAGTGAGTGCGACATGATTATGTTGTAATCTGAAAAACAGAAAGTTCTGCAAAGAGCTAGCGTAAAATAATGTGTGACAGAGAATTTGTATCAAAAATTCACTATTATCCTTAGCCCCACGGTGGGTGCCAAACTGTTTACTCTAAAATTCGAGCAACAATTGAATTTATTCGTGGTGTTAAGGATATGTGAAATAATTCAATACGATGAAAAATATGGCAGTAAATAATAATTGACTTAAATAAATGAAGGATGATCAAACCATTGGGGTTGAATAGATTTTCTGAAATGAAACAGTATGCAATGAGGAGTAAATAATTCTGATAAGAGATAGCATTAATAATGAGTATTTCAGTGATGGGTATCGTGTGTTACAATGAAGATAAATGCCCCTCTTATAGGTAGGAGAAGAGTCCTACATATGGTAAAAGCCTGATTACAAGATAAATTTCCTTAATTATGGGATGGAATATCCCTAAAATAATGGTTTAACGTCTATGATAGTTGGGACCGTGACTCCCGCCAAGATATCAGGAACCCACGAGATCTTCGGTCTTCCAGTTATACGAAATTGATCCTCTTGCCATAAGATGCACCTTCCTTGACCGGTGTCGATTGCCTTACCTCGATTGCTTCAGCTCCGAACCCAACGATGCCCGACTTCGGATTTTCCTTCCCGAAATGTTGATCCCAATATGAAGTAGTCCGCTCTTGTATTACGCTTGATTGTATCCGACCCAATACAGAGTGATAATAAAGATCCTCCTAACACCATTTGGAAGAGATTAGACAGATTAGTGTACAACTCAGAGTGGTTCGACCAGTTTGGAGGGACCAGTGTAACCCACTTATCCAGATCATGCTCAGATCATGCCCCTTTACTTATTACTTATGCTCCTAATAACACATAACACATAAAATACTTCAAGTTCTTGAACATTTGGGCTGACCATGATAATTTCTTAGAAGAAGTCCTACAAGCTTGGGCTCTTGATGTCTCAGGCAATCCTTTGTACACCATTCACCAAAATATTAAGAACGCATGCAAATCCCTTAGCTTGTGGTCTAGGGAAGCATTTGGTGACATCTACGAAAAGCCTAAGAAGCTGGAAATTCTTATAAGAAGCCTAGAAGAAGTTGCTATAACCGACAACAACCAGGAGAACAGAATAAACTTATTTAAAGCCAGAGCTGCATTCACAAATTTTCTAAAGTTGCAAGACAATGTTTTGCGATAAAAGTCAATGGTCAAATGGCTAAATGAGGGAGATGCCAACACAACTTTATTTCATGGAGTCATTACGGATAGAAGAAAGAGTTTGAAAATACAGAAGATCAAAGACCTCGATGACAACTGGGTGGAAGGTACGAAGGATATAATAGAAGCAACTGTTACATATTTCGAATAACTCTTCAGTGCAGATAATATATTAGAAGATAAAGATCCTGAATGTGGTTTAAAAAGTTGTAACAACAGAGGATAATGCAGCTATCACCTCTATCCCTACACTGCAAGAGATTAAAGATAGCGTTTTCTCCATCGATATCAGGGCGATGGTCTGGCTGGAAGATTCTATCAAACTACTGGCATATTATTTCTGAAGATATTCACAATGAAGTGATTGCCTTTTTTCAAGGAGCTAACCTACGAAGATTCTTCTACCACACTTGTCTAGTCATGTTGCCAAAAGTTGAATTACCTCAATATATTTCAGACATTAGACCCATCAGTTTATATAATGTTTCTAGAAAATTCATTGCTGATCTAAGGACTTTGTTATTTAATTACAGGATGCAGAGGACTAGAAACACAATTGCTGCATATGTACTTAATATCTTACCGCCTTTTATCTTATGGAAATTGTGGAGATCATGATGCAGCTCAAAGATGAACCCGAAAAGCCATTTGTAACAAGATCTATTTCTTTAATCACCTTCAATATTATCAACAAGGTAAAGGCTAAACCTGAAAGAATCAATATTGGTGACAACTGGATAGATGTCTGCAATCTATGCAATCACTCTCAATGAGGTTCCTGTCATCATTGTCAAATGGATCAGGTCTCCAATTCACTTTTTAAAACTCAATAGTGATGGCTCGTGCATAGATGGTATATGTGGTGCTGGGGGAGTAGTTAGAGATAGTGGGGGAAGGATGCTTATGGCTTACACACTGCCTTTAGGACTTGGCACCAGCAACTAGGCTGAATTTTGTGCCATTCTATTTGGGCTTAAATGGTGCATTCAAAGAGGACATATGTTGATCATTGGAGAAACTAACTGCACCTTTTTTGTCTTAGAGTAACTGAGCCTACTATAAGCTCTTTGTATAAACTGATTGGCCAAGTAATTTCAACTTCATCTGAGGCAATGCTCTTAATTCTGCTTCTGCTGAGCTTCTCGACACTTTAAATTTTTCATGTCTAGGTGTGAGCACCTAGTTTTTGACTATGCTCGAATTTTTCACCATCTCTTAGTGTTTAAATATTTATTAAGTTTAATCCTGATATTTTAGCTTTTATTTTACTTTTTAGTAGGTTTATTTGATAAAATTAAAAATCATACAAAAAGAATCACATTTAGATAATAGTTGTATTTTATTTGCAAAAAAATCTAACTTTCGTAAGACTAGTAATTCTATAACTTTTCTTAGTAGTTTCTTATATATTTTTTAGTTTAAAATATTAATATAGTATTTTTAATTTGGATTATCTTTAATAAATAAAAAAGAAAAAAAGGAACTAATACAAAAATGTCATATAGCAAGATTCTTTCATATCTCGTGTGCTCTCACTCTTATACCTACTCCTATATATCTTCCACTCACTCACACAATTAGATCAGCTATGGAAAACACACATATTCCTCCACAACTCCAGCACCTTAGCCATTTTTATAGCTATACAAAACTCATGTTCTTCATCCCAAAAAACAGCTTTCAACCACCCTTGAAACCTAGCACAAAAACGCCTGAAAAATCACCCCCAACCAGCTATGTAAGAGCTCAAAAATCCAGCTCTTTTACCCCCAAAATCCACTACCAAAACAGCCCGAAAATCACCCAAATTAGCAGCCAAAAACGCTTCTCAAAGCCTTATCTACCTCAAAATCAGCCACCAACCCAGCCTCAAATCCGTCCAAATTTCAGCCCCAAAACTCAGCTGAAACCAGCTGCAAAAACAGCCCCGAAAACCCCCCGAAACAACCCCAATTCCAGCTGAAAACCAGTCCAAAATCAGCTCCAAAATCTCCCCAAAAATCAGCTGAAACAACCCAAAAAAGCAGCTAATATCACCCTCTAAACTCGAGCAAAAAGCAGCCCGAAAACCTCGCGAAAAGCAGCTCGAAAACGCAGCAAAAACTGTTGTCGAGTTCACCCAAAAAACCTTTCTCTCGAGGTCAAGTTCGAAGCTTTTCTCGTCCAACTTCGGTCGTGGTTCCATTTGCAGCTTCTTGTCGTGTTTGCAGTCAGCTGGAAGCTTTGTTTCCATTGTACAAATTTGGAGGAACATATTCAATAATAAAGGTCCATCTCTATTCTTATTATAGTTTTCAAATCACGCTTTGATTATTTTCTATGAATGATTAATCTCCATTGGCCTGTTAGTTGCTTGAGATGACTTAATGTAGTGGTTTTTTAACCTTTTAGTATGTTAATCCATTGGGTTTGATTTCAAGTATTTGCACGATGAGCTGGAGATTTGGCATGAGCCAGATAGTCTTTAGAATAGTATAATGGGCCACAGTAGTAATTGTGATAATGATATAAGATTGGGCCTTGGGGGTCGGTTCTGTGTCAACTACATATTTTGCCTGGCCCATTTCTTTAACAAGAACAAAAGCTGATCCATTTTGCTCAATTGTTCCCTAACTCCTTGGCCTCACAATAATCTCAAACAAGTTTTATGGAAAATAATTCATGAACATCGTTAGATTGCTTTAAACGTGCTTTTAATTAATTAAATTATTGTGATTATGTTACGTTCGCGTGACATAATTACGATTTTTAAAATTAAAATCAAGGTATGCGTTCGCGCAACCTTGGGCACACCAATCTTAATTAATAATAAATTGTTTCTCATTGTGTACACGTACGCGTGACATGATATTTAGCACATTAAATAGAGACGGACTCAGACACACATGGTTCATTTCAAGATAATTCCATAACCTTGTAATCGAGTAATTTAAATGTGGTAAAAGGCTAAAATACATATAGGTTTTTAAAATACATAATAATTAAATTAATTAAGTCAGGTACCACAGAATCTGGGAATGGCTAATACCTTCTCTCGTGTTAATAAAATTTCTTACCCGGTCTTTTGTATTTCGAAGACTTTAAACAGAGTCAAATTTTCTTGATTTGGGATTCTAAATAAATCAGTGACGTGGGATACCTTAATTATTTCAAGTGGCGACTCTGCTTAAATAAATAATTTCATTTCGAATAATGTCACTTTAATTGGGAAAACTCCCTATTCTTCAGAAAAAGACGGTGTGACAGCTCTAGCGACTTCACTAGATATTCCGTTATTGATCTCTTACCAAAACTTTTGACCAAAAACCATAAATGTCCTGTCAAAAGTTTTGCTAAACATACGATGCGGATAAGTTTTTTGATACTGCATATGATTTAGTGACAATGATGTTTGTTAAAGTATATGATATGTATATATTGAATTGATATAAATACTCTATGCGGGTAATTTCTTAACCCCATGTACTATCAATTAATAAATATGTTTCAACTTTAACTTTCTCGTTTATTTATTCTTGGTTTTAATATACAGATTGGTTCTCGATTAATGAAAGCCAGCTGGTAAAACTTATGAATATATAATATAACAACTAAGTTGAACCTTGCTAACTACTATAATCTTGTCGTAGGTTAGCAAAAACTTCTACTAGAAATATTCAAATAAAACTTTATAAAATATTGACTGTTCACACGTTCCTTTAACAGGTATGCACATGTCTTTTCTTCTTCTCTCCTACTGACTGTTTTTCATCTATTAAAACTCCTATCCTTCACCATGCATGCCAGTCAGCTTTCACACTCCATCCCATATCTTCTCTCTTATAAATCTAAGTATAGGACACATATATAGTGATGTAATACTAGCTTTCGTTCCTCGTACCTAGTCCAGCCTCACAATCCTTCACGGTTCGGTAAGAAGTCAGTCTTGTTTACTAAGACGGAATTGGACAAAGAAAAAAGAGTGCTCGACCGGATAATTGATTGGAAAAATGGGTAAAGATCTATTGCCTTTCTTGTTGATGGTGTTGGTGCAATTTGGTTATGCAGGCACTGCTATCATGTCAAAGCTTGTTATGGACCAAGGCATGGACCCTTATGTCCACTTGTCCTATCGCCAAATTCTTGCCACCATTTCTATTGCACCCTTCGCTTACTTTTTCGAGAGGTAATCCTACTAAAACACTATGCAAAAATATGTTTCTATTCACTCATTTCTAAAGATTATATTCATTTTATTATCATAATATAAGTTTCTTTTTTCAAATAAATATTTTTATGGTAATTTGTGATCTCTCTCAATTTAATAGTACTCAAGAACTCATTATACAGTTTCACATTTTCTTATTGCTTCATACCTTCTTCACTCTAGACATGAGAATTTGAACTTTAGCCTTCCGTCTCCATTTAAAAATGTTTATCGGTGTTTCGTTAGAATTACATCTCAATCTCCATAATATTTGGCATATTTTTCACTTCAAGATTCAACAAAATAATTTTGCTAAAAAAATTTAATTTATGTACTTCCTTCTTGAAATGAAATGAAGAATGGAACTTGCTAGCTGTTTTCTATTTAATTTACAAAATCATAATATGTTTTTGAGAATGAATCCAATTTGAATTTACTCTAAAACTAATTAACTAAAGCTCGAAATGTATTATAGAATGATAAATTATAACGCTTGTAGTTAATCCTTAATTAAATAAATGTTTTAAAAAATGAAAACATCCAATAAGCGAATTCACATCACAATTTAAATAAATTTATTTTTGGACTTAAGGTGCGGACTTTTTTCGAACGATATGTGAATGCAAGATGCTTTGTGCACCGAATGAGTTTTTTTTAATTTAAATTTTGAAACTTCAATACTTTTAAGACAGAGGAAATAGTCAAAATACAGCCTCATTAATACAACGCGCAATGCACACAATCACATGCAACAAGTACAATGATAGCTTGGATGAGACGATTGGTACCTTAAAAAAAAGGAATTTTGCAAATTATTAGTATCATAATCCACATGGTACTCTCAAGCAAGATTTTCAGATTTGGTGCATTTTGTATAACGAAAATCATTTTTTAAGAAAAATATTTCATGGAAAAGTCATTCTCTAGTGTTTAGTTGCAAGAAGATAATTTATTTTAATAAAAATATTTATCGAAAGACAAAAGATATATATTTCATAACTGTCTTAATTTTTAACTTCATGTTACTTATGCTAACTAACGATTAGAAATTAGTCATACCTTTAGTAATCAAAATTTAATAAAAGTGTTCTCTAATTTGCTAGCATCACTTTCAACTTTTAAATATATTTCTTTGCGAAACTTACCAATCTAACATCAAAACACATTTTCCATCACACCAAACACACACTATTAAATGTTTATCCTCTTCTTTTTTTTGGGTACATTATTCATTTGCTAAACTGATAATTTTTTTCAATGGCCGATCTACATAGAGCATTATATATGGGTGCTCAAGCATCTATTGTCTTTGACTAGATCTAGTAGATTTACATAAGCAATTAACAAAAAACTTAGATAAACATTGGGTAAGTACCCACAAACTAAATTTATTTTCTCTCTCCTTATCTCCGAGCACCCACACTTTGAAATCTTGGATCCGTCACTGATTTTTTCCCATTACAGGAAAACAAGGCCTAAGTTGACACTGTTTACACTTTTCCTAATTTTCTTGTGTTCTATTTTCGGGTAAGATATCACTTAACTTATTTCCACCCTATTTTCCCTTATTTCACATGGTTAATATTTTTTAATCAAATTACATTAAGTGTTAGTATATAATTTGTTGGTGCTATTCTTATAGGGTAACAGCAATGCAAATGACTTTACTTATCGGATTAAAGAATTCCACTGCAACTATTGCAACAGCCATGTCTAACTTAGTGCCTGCAAATACATTCCTTCTTGCCGTCCTTTGCGGGTAATATATTTTTTTTCTATGTATTATGCACAGAGAATGTAAATATAATTGACAGAACCAAATCACTCAAAATTATACTAATTTAAAGTAATTTTTCATAATAAGTTTTGATTTATAATCTGAATTTTTTTGTAAGTGATATGCTATAATATATGGCATGTCAAGCTACATTGGTATTAGCAAAGCTCTTTTCTGTTTTTTTTTTTTTTTTTTTAAAGATAAATGTATATAACATAGAAAGGAAAGTCTTGGCGCAACGGTAAAAGTTGTTGCCGTATTACCATGAGGTCAGGGGTTTAAGTTGTGAAAACAACTTCTTACTCAATGATCCAACTCTTTTCCTAGCTTCATATGTAGCGGGAGTTTAGTGCACCGGGCTGCCCAAATGTATATAACTTAAAACTTATTCTTTTTAATCCTTTTAGTATGTGATTTCTCAAAAAATATATGCTAATTTAGAAGGCTTTATTTTTTTATATATGAAGGATTGAAAAAGTGAGACTGAGAAGTAAAGCAGGGCAAGCCAAAGTGTTGGGGACAATAATGTGCATTGGTGGAGCTATGTTGCTATCATTATATCAAGGGAAAGTGGTAATTAGCAAATTGGGTATTCATTGGAAATATTCAGAACATACAACCAAAAATAATGAAGCTAACAGCCATGGCGATTTCTTCACTGGGCCATTTCTAGTCATAATCAGCACTATCGTTTATTCTATATGGTTAATCATACAAGTAATATTACCATTTCAATCTTTATCTCGTAATAAAGTTTTCATTCCTATTTTCGTTCAGAATTTAAGTTATATGTATCGTCAGTATAAAATTTTTTTTTTTACACTATCAAGTCGTCCAAACAATTTCTATAGTAATAAGTGGGATTTCTAATCTTTAGAATTAGATAATTACCTACTATAATTGGTATAAGTGATATACAAATTCTTTACATTGACGGCGTATGTAACTTAAACTCATTAAAATAATTTTCTGAAATCAGCCCCTTTAATTATTATTATTATTATTTTTTGGTCTTATTTTCATTTTGTGTTAGCCGAGAGTGAATGAGAGATATGCAGCTCCATACTCAAGCACAACTTTGATGTTCTTAATGGCAAGCTTGGAATGTGTAATTATTGCCATTTGTGTTAATCAAGAAAAAGCTGCCTGGTCTTTGAACCCCATCAGAGCTATTTCAGTTCTATACAATGTAAGTACTTTAGTTTTCACTTTTCATATTCATAATATTTCAAGAAAAGAAAAAAAAATATATATATATATACATATATATATATATATATATATATATATATATATATATAGCTGAAATTCTAGAATGATCTTAGCCATGTTGGTGTTATTAACATGTTTAGGTCTAATAGAATTCTCATACTTACCATGGTTTTGTTACCGTTGATCATGAGCTACCAAGAGCTAACTTAATCTATATATATATCTTGGTAAATGAATACATGTAATATCACATTATTCATAATATTCGTCACTGTGCTTTTTTTTTTTTTTACGCCTATCTTAGTGATAAACAGATGATCTTGCTGTGACCTTCTCTTGAATTCTGAGAAAATAAAAATACAAAAAACTTGATTGCCTAAAAATACAAAAAAAAAAAAAAAAA
>MCJB01030946.1:56618-76432 GCA_002018475.1 Nicotiana obtusifolia
AAAAAAAAAAAAAAAAAAAAAAAAAACACTTGAATTCTCTTGCTTGATCATAACGAGTAACTTTCTCAACTTGCATAGTATTTTCTATTATTATTTACAGATGTTTTATTTCTGTTTATCTTAGGGAATTGTAAGCTCAGCACTAGCACTCTATTTGATTACATGGTGCATAAAAAGAAAAGGACCTCTATATGTTTCTGTATTCCTCCCATTACTATTAGTCTTTTCTGCCTTTCTCAGTTGGACATTTCTTGGCGAGAAGTTGTACGTTGGAACGTAAGTTGAAATTCAATTGAAAAGAACAAATTATAAGTTAATTTTTTATTATTATTATTATTATTATTATTATTATTATTATTAGTATGTTACAATGAATCTAAAACACTAATTGGTCTTCTTATTTTTCTTTTGACCAGAGTTGTTGGGTCAATTGTGTCTATTATCGGACTCTATGGTGTTTTATGGGGAAAGAAAAAAGAGATGAAGGGTACTACAGTGCATGTTGAGGAGGAGATGAAGGAAGATGTGTGTAAAGAGGATACCAAATTGACTAAGATTGATGATTTGGAAAATTCAAATGTCAATTAAAATTAGAGTTTCCCCTATGCTCAAAGCAATGATATACATACTCTATAATTTCAGGGAACATAAACAAAGTGATACATGTAATAGCAATGCATAAAACTAAAATTTTTAGTTTTAGTAGCATAGCAAAACAATTTGAAACTTTTTGTTTATAGATTAATATAGCCTGTTTGGCTAGGTTTGTATTTTGGTCAAAAGTGCTTTTTGTAGTCAAAAGTATTTTTTTGTCAAAATTAAAGTGTTTAGTCAAGCTTTTTGAAGTAAAAATGCTTTTTTGAATAGAAGCAGAGCAGGAAAAAGTAGTTTTTATTCAAAAGTGTTTTTTTGAAAAGCACTTTTAAGAAAAATACACTTAGAAACACTTTTTAAAAACTTGGTCAAACATTAATTATTGCTCAAAACTACTTTTCAAATTAATTAGCTAAATACAAACTACTTCTTATGAAAAGTACTTTTTTGAATTTCAAATTAATAAATTTTAGAAACTTTGGCCAAATAAACTATAAGACAACATAGGTAAGTTTAGAGTAAGATATGCTAATATTTTTTTGCACTTCTTTTTTTATTGACTATGAATTATAGTTTTAGAGTATTAAATTTTCACAAAATAATCTTCATCAATTGACATTTTTTTCTCTTTCTCAGATTAAGCACGTTCTTATAAGAAAGACGACATATAAATTGGTTCTAGAAACCGTGAGCGACAATAAACAAATTTGATTCAGGCGCTTGCCCAATGAAAAAAGCTTCAATGATATCACTTGTTTTTATTTGTTGAAAGAGAATTCACGGGGTAGGCGCGCAAATAGCTATTCTCACGAATATTATTTAGAGATTAATCAGTACTTATTTTATTCTGAAGTTTTAAATTTAATATTTTTGTCTTGAAAATTTAGGGGTCGTTTGATACGAACACAAGTAATACAGGGATTAAAAATGCAGGTATTAGTAATACAGGGATTGTAGTGCTGAGATTATTTTTTATCAAGTGTTTGGTTTATAGTATTAAAAATTAGCTATGCAATGTATAATCTAAGCTTATGTTTGGTTTAAAACTGTACAAAATCTTCTTTACAATTATACCCTTGAATATTCTTCTTTCTGTATATAAGAAATTTAGGAAAAGCGTTTGAGGGGAGTTTAGTAATTTTAGGGTCTTATCCACGTATAGTTAATGCATGGATTAGTAATCCCTTGGTTTCCTTGGTATTAGCTAAGCCCTCCTATGAGATATAAGTAATCCATGTATTAGGTATTCATAAATTGAATTGAGAAACCAAATATTATATTGGACGAATTAAATTTTTATATAGAGATTATTTTACTTAGTACAGCTTACCTAACGACCCTTTAAAATTTGAAAATATATTGACTAAATTCCGAAGTAACAACCTTTTAACGTGGATATCTGCTGGCATTTCTACAAAATTAATTGGTATCTTGTTACGTATGGCAGCTAGGGTCGCTGCCCTGTGAACCACAAACATAAACACAATGTTTTCAACGTGCCCCGCTAATTCCTATTAGTTTGGAGTAGTACTAGTTTTAGCTTACCTACCACTTCTCATAGGCTTGCGTAAATTTAAAAAAAAATGAAAAAAAAAAACATTTAAGAAAACGGAAGTATTCACTGCAAATCTGAAAGAATCTTGAAGATAAAAATAGTAGTAGCAGCAAAGACTAGAGCATATGAGAATGCATACAGAGTACATGCAAGAATATACCGAAGTTAGAATTTTAATTTTGTGGATTTTGAATTTTAAAATGATGACTCCAATTGCTAATAATAATTGAGTTCTGAATTATATATGTATACTTATTTAATGAACTTATTAACTTAAATACACTATTTAAATAAACACTACTTGAATTTGGCCGAATTCATAACATGGTTTCTATCTCCGCAAGCTAGAGCAAGATTCTTTCAATATTGCCTTTTACATCCAAATATAAGATTATTGAGAGTTATTTTAATTAATTGAGATAATGATGCTCAAATTGAACAAAACAACTTACTACTAGTTTTAGAAATATGACAATAGATGTATCCAAAATTTAACTTTAGCCAGTTTGGTTTTAAAAGTAAAAGGTAACACGGGTTTCATTTTTACCTTCTAGCTTATATCATCATTCACCTTTACCTACGGCCCTAATCATGTCTGAGATTCTGACCAAACAAAGCTAGCTGATCTTACACTACTTGGCCGAGTGGTCCAAATATTTGTGTGGCTAAACCTTATCTGTCCTTGCTCACATGTGAATCAACAAGGACAAAGTTTTGTACTTATACACTCTTCCGTTCAATTTATGTGACTGTAATTTAATTCGGTAAGAAATAACAGCAAAATAAATATCTTTAAAACTTATGGTACTAAATACGTTAAGATATTCGTGTAGTTATAAAAAAAAAAAATTAAGAGTAGAATTAAAAGTTTAAAGTTAAATTATTTCAAATATAAAATTCTCTCTTACGATGCTAATATTATTTTTCTGGTTTTTGTTAATGTCATGGATTCTATTGTCTATTTTCGTCTTCTTGAGCCGAAGGTCTTTTGGAAACAGGTAGAGGCAAAGTCTTTGTATACTCTACACTCCCCAGACTTCACTTGTAAAATTTACTGGGTTGTTGTTGTTGTTGTTTCAGATATTAAAAAATGTCATTCTTTCGTTAACAGACTAAGAAAGCAAATAATGTCAGACAAATATAATAATATTACGACATGAAAATAACTCGTGTATCACGTGTAAGTTGTACCCAGCGTTTAGTATAAAGTTGATCTAAGATGCTAATTATTCACTATCTTGAACAAAGAACTTCGAAAATGGAAGAAATCACCAGCCAAAAGACTCATGTTTTAGTTCTCCCTTCCCCTGCACAAGGCCACATTAATCCAATTGTTCAATTTTCCAAGATTTTGGCATCAAAAGAAGTTAAGGTGACAATTCTCACAATAGATTTCGTATGCAAAGCCATGCTATTGGATTGTGGTCCATTAGTCAACATTGAGTCTATTCCACATGAGGCAATACCAGTAGAAGGGGTTGATAATTTTCTTGAATGGTTCCAAACATTGATGTTGGAAAAATTCAGTGGTATTATTGAGAAATTTGGTGATTCTGAATACCCTGTGAAAGTTGTCGTAATTGATTCACTTATCACTTGGATAATTGACTTAGCACACGAGCTAGGCTTAAAAGTGGCTGCATTTCACACACAGCCTGTTGCTCTCTCTGCGCTGTACTATCATATCGATCACGAAGACTCTACTAATAAAATTCCTTTTGATGGTTCTGTTCCTGTTTCGTTGCCTTCGCTTCCATTGCTGCAAAAGGAAGATTTGCCTTCTTTTATCTGTGAGACTGATGCATATCCAACTGTTAAAAGACTTGTCTTTGGCCAGAACTTCAATTTCAAGAAAGCAGATTGGCTTTTGTTCAACACATTTGACATGTTGGAGGAGGAGGTATTGTATCTCTCACCATGCCAAGATTAGATACATCTTAAATAAGTACAATTAGTCTCTTGGAAGGGAGCCTTAGAGCAACGGTAAAGTTGTTTTCATGTGTCCTTTAGTGTCACGGTTTCGAACTGTGGAAGCAGCCAATAATACTTGCATTAGGTAGGTTTTCTACATCATACCCTTGGGGTATGGCCCTTCCTCGGACCCTGCGTGAAGGCGAAATGCTTTGTGCACAGGGCCACGTGAATGTGCCACTAATACTTGCATTAGGGTAGGCTGTTTACATCATACCCTTAGGGTGTAGCCCTTTCTCAAACCCTGCGTGAACGTGGAATGCTTTAGCACCGGATTGCGTAAGTACGTAAAAGAGGGATGTTCCCTGTGACTTATAGGCAGTGTTTGATCAGTCATGTGCGGAATTTAACAAGGAAAACAGACTTTTAGAGCGTACTAAATTTATCTTAGAACTTTTGGTCTTAGATATGTCACATCATTTTTATCAACTAAAAGCATGTTACTAAAAGTAAATGGAAAGTATAAAGTTAGAACTTTCATATATAAATAGAGTCATCTTTTTTAAACAGACTTAAGTAACTTCCCAGAGCACTATAACAACAGGAGTATTTAATTACGGAATTTTTACATAAATAGCGATTATATTTAATGTATTGTTTCTAATCATATACAAAGATTATACATTGATTATACACATATTAAACATAAATTTTATATATATATATATATATATTCCTTCGCCGGTTATTTTTAGTTTAAGCGATTGAGTGAACGGCTAGCAGGGTTAATTCTTCTTTAATTATTCCCTATGTTGTACAGGTGGTGAACTGGTTAAGGACCCAGTATTCAATCAAAACCATCGGACCAGTTGTTCTACCAATGTATCTTGACAAAGAATATGACTCGAGTCTAACCAAGCCACATTATGAAACTTGTAAGAAGTGGCTAGACTCAAGGGAAATTGACTCAGTTATTTATGTATCATTTGGAAGTTTGGCCAGTCTTGGAGAAAAACAAATGGAGGAATTAGCATTTGGATTAATAATGAGCAACTCCTACTTCTTGTGGGTAGTTAGAGATACTGAAGAAAACAAACTTCCAAATGATTTCATGTCAAAGGTATCAGAGAAAGGACTAATTGTAAATTGGAGTCCTCAACTTGATGTCTTAGCTCATCAATCAGTTGGTTGTTTCTTTACTCATTGTGGATGGAACTCGACGCTCGAAGCGTTAAGTTTGGGAGTGCCAATGGTGTGTATGCCTCAATGGGCAGATCAACCAACTAATGCAAAATTTATTACTGATGTATGGCAAACGGGAATTCGAGTTAAGACTGGAAAAGATGGTGTAATTACAAGAGAAGAAATAGCAAGTTCAATAAAGGGAGTTATGATGGAAAAGAAAGGAGTAATGCTAAAAGAGAATGCAATTAAATGGAAAATTTTGGCTAAGGAAGCAGTAGATAAAGGAGGGAGTTCTGATAAGAATATTAAGGAATTTGTTCAAGCTTGTAATGCACTAAACTGAGTAAAAAATTCAGATAACATCTGTTTTACAAATGGTTTAGATTTTTAAAGCATGTTTAGTTTGTTGTTTCCAATCGTATCATTATGTATTGTTTGTAATTTAAGATTATATTGAACTCTATTATGTTATTGATATGAGTCTGATTAGACTCTATATATTTTGTTATTTTTGTTATTGTTTAATTTGATTGTATTATACTGTATAATCAATCATAACTACACATTGAGTAATTAAATCCATACAACTCATAGTTAATTTATTTAAATATAAGTCAAATCACTCGCTTTGTTTTATTTTATGAGCCTTCGTTTGATCGGGCACAAAGTTTAAATTATTAATCAATTTTGGAATCTTAAGATCTTAAATTAAATATACACGTCAATAATACGCGCGTCGCATGTGTATTTGTTTAAATGAGTAAAAGGTTTTTAAAAAATTATATAACTATTTTATTTAAAATTATGTTTGAATTATAAAATTAAAGTGTAAGTCCTGAAATTAAAATGAAGAATATTGAACTCAATAAAGGCAAATAGTCCCACAAAGAAGTTCCCAATCACGGTGAATATATTGAAAAAGAAAAAATCATTTGTCAATATACAAAGATTAAACTGTACTAATTTATCAAGATTAAGTGTTGTAATAATATTAAATATAAAGACAAGTATCATAATATAATAAGTGTTGTAATATTATAAAGCATATTATTTTTATGCTTAATTACCAGATTTATAGTACCTATGTAAGATGAAGTTCGTGTAATAATACTGTTTTAAAACAAAGGGGATCCTTTCTTATTTGAGGTAAGTTGTCAATTGAATTTAAACTCCTAAATATTAGGATCTAATTCAATAAAATAATTAAAATTTAATTGATATCAAAGTTCTAAATATTAGAAAAATAATGTAAATGACTATTTTGTCTAAAAGGTAAAAACGGTAAACGATATTTCGCTAAGGGCCTTCGTGCTTTTAATATAGTGTATAAATAGATGTATAGTTTACCACAAATAAATTTTTTTGAATCTCGTGATCTTAAATATGATCACGTTATTTCTATAACATTAAGAATGAAATGAAAATGCTAAAACTAAAGAGTAGTAATAAATTTAGAAGTAACATTCTTTCGAAATTCTAGCAATGATAACTCCAGCACTTATATCTCGTGAAATTTAATCAGAAAGAAATATTAATCACTTGAAATTTTATAAATATAATATTTGACACGCATACAACCTAATATAAGATAATAAGTCCCACGTTACATTACAGACTGAGTCCAACTACTGCCACGTTATATGTCATGGGCGGTTTCCAGCCATACCTCATGACTTCTTAGACGCGTCCCGTGGCGTCCTGGCAAGCCTTCCAACGCCTAGCGCCACGGTCGGCCCCGTGGTCTCGGTAGCTCCAAGTGACAAATGCACAGGCGCCTCTGTCGCCCCACTGATAACCAGCGCCAGCGCCTAGCCACAGGTAGATGCCCACAGCGCCGCGCGCGCAGACAACACCACGCGCGGACCCTGATGCTAAAGACAAAGTTGCTGCAAACGGACTTGTTTCTACCTTGTAGAAGACTAAGTCCTTTTCATTGTAAATATAGAGTAGATTTACTTCATTTTATTTTAGTGTGTCCCTATAGCTTCCTTAGATAAAGTCATGTAACTTTGGTTTATTTTTTTTAAGCATTATTAGGGGGGATCAAGCATTCAATACTTTCTAGCAAGCAAACAGTTCTCTGTACTGGTGTCTCTCCCCCTCGACACCGCGTAGCTTTTCTGTAATAGCTTTCATTTATGCAATCAAGCTTTCTTTCATACTCAATTCTCTTTTCTGTTCTCAGTTGTTCACGATATTGATTTTTCCGTACGGCACTGACAATCTAGTCTAGCGTACGGAGGGAACTTCAGTTGGCGGACAACAATCGTACTGACATTGATTGCTTAGCCTTACGTTGCCTTCTAAAGAATCTCAGGAAGGCACCGCGTAACAGTTGGTATCAAAGCCTAGGCTCGACATCGGACGAGGGATAACATTGCAATTACCACCATTTCTGACCATGGTGAATCATGGGGATCGTATCGTGACCCTTGAGGAGACGGTTGACGCATTGCGGCCCATCATGAAAACGGTGCCTGGACGACCTGGATCGCAGAATGCACCAGGCCGAAGTTGACATAGAAAACATCAACCGCGACTCTGAAGGAGACCGGCAAACGGCAGCCACAGAGGCAGCCGAATTTTTGGGAAATTTGAGGGCCTCCAGCAGGAGCGTGCCAAAAATTTAGCCCACAGGGCATGAGAGGCAGACAGGGTGACTGCCATGCAACAAACTATAGACAACTTGATAGGCCAGCTCAACGTTGTCAATACTGCTTTATAAGGTCTGCTTCAAGGAGGCAGGAACCAAATCGAGGGTGCTGTGAACTTCGCCCCCGCGACACAGAAACTGAAAATTCCCGAACCAAAGCCATACAGTGGTGTTCGGAATGCCAAAGAAGTGAAAAACTTCATCTTCGACATCGAACAATACTTCGATGCCGTGGGAGGCCTAGAAGAAGCTAAAAAGGTAGCAATTGCTGCCATGTATCTTCAGGGTGATGCTAAACTTTGGTGGCGAGTGAAATACGAAGCCATCAAGCCGGTGAAGATATTCTCGACACATGGGCGGAACTAAAGGCACCCATACGCCTGCAGTTCTTCCCCGAAAATATTGAGTACAATGCAAGGAGAAAGCTACGGGAACTCCGCCAGACCAAATCAGTGCGGGACTACGTGCGAGAATTCTTCGCACTCATGCTGAGCATACGCGACATGGGACAAAAACAAACTCTTCACTTTCCTGGAAGGGTTGAAACCCGCCCGTACGGAACTCCAAAGACAAAGAGTAGACATGCTACCTAAGGCTATCCAAGCAGCGAAATGCCTTGGGGATTATCAAGTGGAAGCTCGGAAGAATATGTCTCAACAGCCTGTCAAAGGAGGATACAAAGGGGGTCATCCGAGTATTGGTGGCCTAAGCAGAAGTGGAGGAGATCGGAGTGCAACCAAATCTAAGGCTCCCTCCTCAGGCAGTACTAGCACTGCATCTAACAATAACGATCGGGGGAGAAAACCCCCTTTAGGATGCCGTCATTGTGGCGGACCACATTGGAATAATAAATGCCCACATGTGCAGATGAATGCCCATCAAGCTGTTGATGATGGGACGGATGGCGAATTCGATGATGTGGACCAGACCGAACCGGTAGGTGCCTTTAATGCAATTGTTGGCTCTTTTTCTAAAGCCTTAGCGGGAAACAGTGCTGGTATCCGTATCCAATCAACAAGAAATGGATAAAATAAGGCGGATGAGACTACTCCTCCTAAACAAGAGAGGACCTTAATGTTCGTCGTGATGAAAGTAAATGGCAAACCCATTCGAGCGATGATAGACACGGGTGCGACCCACAACTATTTAGCCTCGACCTAGGTGGAACGCCTTGGCCTAGTTGTAGGAAAAGGCAGAGGTTGTGTCAAGGCTATCAACTCACCTCCTCAACTAGTTGGTGGAATAGCCAGAGAAGTTTCAGTGAAACTTGGCCTTTATGAAGGAAAATTCAACCTGCGGGTGGTGGTCATAGACGACTTCGAATTGATAGTGGGGTTGGAATTCCTGAGGCAAACCAACACCATGCCCGTGCCGTATGCAGACATGCTAATGATGATGGGAACAAATGGGGCCAAGCCCTTCACCATCTCGTGCATGCCCACGAAGATGACCGCTGAAAACATCTCGTCCTTGCAGTTGAAGAAGGGGGTCAAAAGATATGAACCTACGTTCTTGGCTACCCTCTGCATTGAAGATATAGAATGCTCTTCGGGTCCTCTTCCTGCACCAGTGAAGGAGCCGTTACTGGAATTTGAAGACGTCATGCCATAAGACATGCCAAAACGACTCCCGCCTAGGCGCACTGTAGACCATGAGATTAAGTTGCTGCCGGGTGCGAAGCCACCTGCCTGGGTGTCGTACAAAATGTCACAAACCGAACTTTCCGAGCTTCAGAGATAATTGACAGAAATGCTAGAGACAGGGATCATCATACCCTCCAAGTCCCCATACGGGTCCCCTGTGCTATTCCAAAAGAAACATGATGGGAGTTTACGACTCTGTGTGGATTACCGGGCTCTAAATAAAAGCACTGTGAAGAACAAGTATCCTATTCTGCTCATGGCAGACTTGTTCGACAGATTGGGTGGTCCGAAGGTGTTCACCAAAATAGACCTGAAGACAGGTTATTGGCAAGTTCGGATCGCAGAGGGCGATGAACACAAGACGACGTGTGTGACAAGATATGGGTCATACGACTTCCTGGTTATGCCATTCGGCTTGACTAATGCACCAGCCATATTTTGCACCCTGATGAACCAAGTCTTTCGGGAATACATTGACGAATTCGTGGTGGTCTACTTGGATGATGTTGTCGTATATAGCCAGACACTGGAAGAACACCTGGAGCACTTGCGGAAGGTCCTAACACGATTGCGGGAGCACGAATTATATACGAAGCTGTCCAAATGCTCATTTGCTAAAAAATAAATCGACTTCCTTGGGCATGTCATTGAGGAAGGGCGGATTAAGATGGACCAACAGAAGATTCAGGCTATCACAGATTGGCCGCCGCCTAAGGATATCCACGGCTTGAGGGCGTTCTTTGGCCTATGCAACTTCTATCGCCGTTTTGTGAAGAATTACTCCTTCATCGCAGTACCTCTGACAGAATTTCTCAAGAAGGTCACGCCTTGCGATTGGTGACCCAGGCGAGCGAAGGCCTTCAACGCATTGAAAACGGCTATGTCTAGTAGCCCCGTCTTGGCCCTCCCTGATTTGGCCAAGCCGTTTGAGGTACAAATGGATGCCTCCGACTATGCACTTGGTGGAGTTTGCTACAAGAAGGGCATCCCGTAGCATACGAGAGCCAGAAGCTGAAGGATGCAGAGCGGCGTTATGCCGCCCACGAGAAGGAATTATTGGCTGTCGTCCATTGCATATGCCTTTGGAGGCATTATCTGTTGGGAACCCCGTTCGTGGTCAAGACAGAAAACACAACTGTTAGCCATTTCATGACTCAACCGAAACTGAATGGTTGACAAGCCAGGTGGCAGGAACTCCTAGCGGAATTTCACTTCAACCTGGAGTACCGCAGTGGGAAGACTAATCATGTTGCCGATGCACTCAGTCGAAGAGCGGATCTAGCATCAGTGTGCATACTCGCCACCCTAAGGGGGAGAGAAGTAGCCACCACCATAAAAGACCAGATATAAGGTCTACTCATCAAGGATCCTGCTGCACAGTATTTGGTTAATTTGGTAGAACAAGGCAAGACTCGCCAGTTCTACACAGAAGATGGTTTCCTGAAAGTGAAAGGAAACCGACTTTATGTTCCCAAAGGAGGAGATCTGCGAAGGACCCTTCTGGCGGAATGCCACGACACTTTGTGGGTCGGTCATCCTGGTGAATAACGCACCATGGCGTTACTCCGTCGTGCATATTATTGGCCTCAAATGACCGATGATGCCGCTCAGTATGTAAAGACTTGTCTAGTATGCCAGAAGGAAAAGTCGGACCGTCTGACACAAGCAGAACTCTTGAACCACTGGCTGTCCCAAAGAGACCTTGGGAAAGCGTACCCTAGATTTTATCACCTGATTGCCCAAGGTCGGGGATCTCACAACTATCTTGGTTGTGGTGGATCGATTTTCCAAGTATGCTACCTTTATAGTAGCCCCACAATATATATTAGCAGAAGATACAGCTTGACTCTTCTTCTCTCATGTCGTCAAATATTGGGGCCTACCCAAAGACATCGTTAGTGATCGCGATTCGCGCTTCACTAGAAACTTTTGGACTCAACTCTTTAAGTGGCTTAGGTCAAAATTAAGCCATAGTTCAAGTTTTCATCCGTAATCTGATGGCCATACGGAGCGGTACAATGGCATACTGGAGGGATATCTTCGCCACTTTGTAACCGGATCGCAGAAGAACTGGGTGAAGCTTTTCGATGCTGCTCAACTGTGTTTCAATTCACAAAAGAGCTCTAGTACCAACAAGAGCGCCTTTGAAATTGTTACTGGACAGCAACTGCTACTCCCACAACCTGTAAATGTACCAAACATGTCAAAATATCCTCGAGTTGCTAGCTTCACAAGAGAATGGAAGCGAAATTTGGAGATAGTGCGGAGCTATCTTGTCAAAGCCAAAAAGCGGATAAAGAGGCATGCTGATCAAAATCGTCGCTTTGTTGAGTACCAGGTAGGAGACAAAGTGATAGTCAAAATCCCAAAGCGGTACTTGTTTGCGGGAGTCCATGACCCTCGCCTATTGAAAAAATATATTGGACCCTTGTCTATTGAAAGGCGCATTAGGAAAGTTGCATACCGGGTGGATACCCCAGCTTGGTGGAAAATTCATCCCGTCTTCCATGTCAGTCTCCTAAAACCTTTTCGGGAAGATACGGAGGATCCCTCACGGAGCCAACTCACAATATCTAGTATTCGAGGCCCCAATTCAACCGGGAAAAGGTGTGCTGAAGCTATTCTTGATGATAGAGTGATTCATGCCTCAAGGAAAGATCACCAAGAGTTCTTGGTGAAATGGCAGGGACGTGATGCAGAGGAGAATACTTGGGAGAGGGGGACAAACCTCAAAACCTACAAGAGCCTAATTGATGACTACCTTGCAAGTAAAGCGCAGAGGACGTCGCCAACTTAGGTGGGGGAGAATGTCATGGGCGGCTTTCCAGCCATGCCCCATGACCCCTTGGACGCGCCCCGTGGCATCCTCCCAACGCCTAACGCCACGGTCGGCCCCGTGGTCTCGGCAGCTCCAAGTGACCTCTGTCGCCCCACTGATAACCAGCGCCAGCACCCAGCCACAGACAGATACCCACAGCGCCGCGCGCGCAGACAACGCCACGTGCAGACCCTGATGCTAAAGACAAAGTTGCTGCAAACGGACTTGTTTCTACCTTGTAGAAGACTAAGTCCTTTTCATTGTAAATATAGAGAAGATTTACTTCATTTTCTTTTAGTGTGCCCCTACAGCTTCCTAAGGTAAATTCATATAAATTTGATTTATTTTTTTTAAGCATTATTAGGGGGAATCAAGCATTCAAAACTTTCTAACAACCAAATAATTCTCTGTACAGGTGTCTCTCCCCCTCGACACCGCATAGCTTTTCTGTAATAGCTTTTACTTATGCAATCAATCTTTCTTTCATTCTCAATTCTCTTTTCTGTTCTCAGTTGCTCACGACATTGGTTTTCCCGTACAACATGGCAATCTAGTCTAGCGTACGGAGGAGACCTCAGTTAGCGGACATCAATCGTACTGACATCGATTGCTTAGCCTTACGTTACCCTTCCAAAGAATCTCAGAAAGGCGCCGCATAACATATATTGTGTCTCTTTTGACTTTTCTCTTTTTTCCTCTTTTGCCTACGTAAGCGTCTCTACTCCTTTCTCACATGGGAATGCAATAATCTACTCATTAATGGAAATGCTACAAAATCGTACCTTGTGAATAATCTACAATAGTAATTGTCATTAATCATTACGATTTATAGTGACATTTTTGTTTTGTTGGTAAAAATCATATTTTTGGTGACGAAATGATAGTTTTAGCTATAAAATTGTAAACCTTATTTATAAAAGCAAAGTTGTCACTAATATATATATTTAGGGACGAAATACTTTTTTTGTATATAAAAGGCATTCTTTAGTGAAGAAATTGTGAATGTTCAACTATGAAATATATAATACTTCAGAGATAATTTATGTTGTCACTAATTAAACTAAATAATTAGTGACAAAGTATTTTTATCGGCATTAATGATCTCTTTGCAGTGACGAAAATACAATATCAACTACGATTTTTTAATACTTTTTTTGACAAATAACTTCATCATAAATACTATTACTTTAGGGACGGAAAAATATGTCATACTTAATATAACTCTATCTAGCGATGAAACACAAAGTTATCTGCATATGCTATTAGTAACGATATTTTAGAGACGAACAATTGACAAAAAAAAGTTTATCACAAAAAAGTCATTTGTGACGAAATATGAATTTTAGGTCACAAAATAATTTATCACAGATTATCGAATTTGTTGTGGTGATTGCAAGACTTTTCTTCGGCCTGACTATCAATTTGAAAAAAGCAGATTGGCTTTGTTCAACACTTTTGACGTGTTAGAAAACGAGGTACGTACTTATTATGAACTGTAGGTTGAATGTGTGTTACCAAGTGACGAAGTTAGAAAATTTAATAAGGGCATTTAAATTTTGAACACCATTTGTTAGTGGATTATGGACTATGCAAGGGTTGTTAAAAGTCTATTTTTTAATCAAATACAAGTAATATTTTATCCGAATTTTTCGACGAAGGATGTTCAGTTGATCACCCTTGACCATACATAGGTTTGCTCCTGTGTGTAACCATCTCATCTAAAAGTTTAAACTATTTGAAAGAGTATTTTTATTTATTTAATCATGTCCCAATACGCCCCCTTATCACGCGTGGGCTTCATGATTATTTTATTATGAGCCAAACAAGTAGAAATTCTTTTTACTAATAGATTGCGATGAAACTCGAACTCACAAACTTTAACTTGCTCTGCTACCATATTGGATGTGTGTAACCATCCAATATATGTACTTCAACAAACACTGTATCTCTCAACAAGATTACGTACTTTTTGTTCAACACAATATTTGACATGCATGCATGTTAGCTGGTTTGGTTTCTTTATTTTTTCTATTTATGATCGAATTATGAACAATTAATATGTTGTTGAATTTGTACAGGTGATCAACTGGTTAATATGGATGTTTTTTACTCATTGTGAATGAAATTCGACTCTCGAATCATTAAGTTTGGGAGTGCCAATGGTTGGTATGCCCCAATGGGCAGATGAACCAACTAACGTTAATTTTATTATGGATATATGGCAAACTAGAATTCGAGTTAAGGCTGGAAAAGATGGTATAATTACTAGAGAAGTAATAGCAAGTTCTATAAAGGAAGTTATGGAGGGGAAAAAAAAAAAAGGTGTAATGCTAAAAGAGAATGCAATAAATGGAAACAATTGGCTAAAGAAGCAATAAATCAAGGAGGAAGTTCTAACAAGAATATTGAGGAATTTATTCAATCACTATACACTAAGTAACATATCCAAGAGCAATTTTTTTTTATTTTTTTTTTGCAAGAATACTTTGTAGTTCAGAATTTATAGAGAATGTCTTTATTATATTGTTGTTTCTCATTGTTTCATATAGAATGTATCATTTTTGTACCTTAATTTTATTGTAGTATATTGGTTTGTTGTGTCAATGGTTCGATAATTTGTATTTCTTGTTATAGCATTTTTTTGTTTACGTTTACTAAAATGTCCTTAACTTACTCGTGTAAATATTGAGGTATCAACAATACATCCTAAAGAAAATATAAGACAACTTTTTTTTTCCTGATTTTAATCAATCATACATTTTAAGGACATTATTATTTTATTGAATCCAAACTCATGGTAATGTCTTTACATGCTTCTCTATTGAGTTCTTTATCTACTCTTTTTTTTATAATCTACTGTTTAAAATGTCTTTTTTTCATATAATCTCGATCGTACCAATTAGACTAAATTCCTAAATAGAATCTTCAACCACAATTCTCTGTGAGTTGTAGACTATTTGGTAGTTGATATTTTGCAAGTGTTAATTGATATCAATGCTTAATGCTCTAATCTTAAGTTGTTGATAGATGTTTAAATCTCTTAAATATATATTAGTATTTCCATCGTTTCATTTTCTACGATAGTAATTGACTGCTCACAGAGTTTAAGACGTCTTAAAAAGTGGGAAGGAATGGTACATAATTTGCTTAAACTAATTAATTGCCATTCATTATTCGTATTTGTACGAAATTCATTCCCCTATATTATATAAGCTTATTGTTAGGTGTGGAGCCTGATTAAAATGTAAACTGTTTAGGGTGGGGTTCGGGACAGCGCCCCGACCCAAATTTTAGGCTGTACTACTTATGTTCTATTTATTCTTTGTAATTGTAAATACCCAATATTATTAATATATACCCCACCGCCGTGGAAGTTACCCACGGAGTGTTACCACGGAAATATCTCTCTCTCCTCCCACGAAATTTCTCTCTACTCTCTCTTTCCATTTCCAGATTTTTCTTCTTCTTCTTCTTCGTAAATTCAATTGTGTTCAAAGAATCGATCCTAACACTTATTTGGTTTATAATGTCGTTCTGTTCTTTGATTAATTTTATATATTTCCTTTTATTCCTAGAACCCCATCTAATGAGGTGGCCGATTTACCCAAATAATATTTCTTTTTAGGCCACTGTTTAGAACTTGTTCATATTTTTAGAAGGTGTGCAAATATAATTCTTAGAAAAATTAGAGAAATTGGCACCAGGTCACAACATACCATACGGATTAGTAAATTTTTTGGCCTTAGCTAGATTATGTCTGGCAAAAGCAGTCCAAAAAAATTGGCATTATATAGCCAAATCGAAAAACCCCTACTTCCTTATTTGTGATAAATGGACCTTGGGCCTAACTCAATCCCAAAAGCTAGATTATGAGATGAGGATTGCCCAAGATCATATAAGGAGACCAAAGACCTCAAATGATAAATAGACCTTGGGCCTAACTCAACCCCAAAAGCTAGCTTATGAGATGAGGATTGCCCAAAACCATATAAGAAGACCTAACTCTGGAGCGTGGACAACATAAATGGAGGCCTAACATCGGTAACAATAATTGAGATGGACCTGACTCTGATACCATGATAAATAGACCTTTGGCCTAACTCACTATCTCTTATATCTCTCTACGCTCTTATCGTTCTTGTTCAGGCAAGACTCGACACAAACGAGAATTCGTCAAGACTCAAAAACTCAATGTCACATACTGATGAATTCATCCCCATGTGAAATACTTTTGTTTCTAATAGTTAGACTACAATTCTTGGGAATCGTTTTTAAAGTTTGAACTTGAATGGCCAGTATGATTTTCTTTTTCAAGAGTCAATTGACAATTGTTCACGTAAAATTATGCATAAAAAATTCTTCTGTCATAATGACAATTCAAAAATTATAGAAAAAATTATTGGAGACTATTGCAAATCCTGAACTTATTATTTCAAGTCAATTTTTTTTATGTTCCTCAACGCCATGGCTTGATTGGATTTATATGTTTCTGCCAACAGAAGGAAGACGAGGGCGCAATATCACTATGTATCTCAGTGTTAGTGGGCTGCTACTTTCTTAAGACCATAAAGGAGGAGAAATTGGCATACAAATAATGAATATATATATATATATATATATATATATATATATATATATATATATATTTGTTTATATCTACAATAAATTATGTGTTATACAATGAGATATACAAAGAAGAAAAATAAATTTTTGATATACAATGTGATATACAACAACAACAACGACCTAGTAAAATCCCACAAGTAGGTCTGGATGGGATAGTGTGTACGCAGACCTCAAGAAGACGAAAAGAAAACAAGGAGACATAATATATCAATATCATCAACAGATACCATAGAAATAGTAACAACTTCATAAAATGCAAAAAATAGATGACTGCATTGTGATATACAAATAATATAATTATTTTTGTGTTATGCACTTAGATTTAGATATATTCAAAGAAGGAATATAAAATTTTGATATATATATTTTGATATGCACAAAAAAGGAAAATAAAGTTGTGATATATATTTTGATATACACATTATTGTTGTGATATACATTTATTGGCTATCTGGTGCTAATATTTATAACTAAGGCTTTTTTCCGCTAATTATGTGAGTATGTTGTTACACCGTGTCAAAACCCCTAGAAATTATCCCACCAAATAATGTTGGACTCGAATCTAATATCTGCTTGTATATTACCCAACCTTACTGACAAAATATTAAACTGTCACCTAACGCTTACAATAACTTACAAATTGCTCAAAAGGAATCTTTAGACAGTAATATAAATTAAGGTCCATAAATTACAAGAGAAATAGAAAGAGAACCACTTACTAAACAATTATGTAATGAAGCACACCTACTTAAAGTATCACATAACCAAAGGTCCCTACATTAGTGATAGTGGCAAAACTACTTTAAAAGAAAAATAAAAACTTTAGCTTGCAAACATCTTGTAACCTTATAAAATGAGAAGAATCTCCTATAAGTTGGCATTGAGAAAGCAAGAGCATTTTCTTCTTGAAACAAAGACTGTAATTGCCACTAAGATTTACTGATATATTTTGCAATAAGCATAAGATTTACTTAAAACATTAATCTGATGCATAACCTGATCAATTTTGTCAAACACATATATCTTTTCTCAATCTGATACTCAGTCTAATGCATCACAAGTTTGAAAGAAATTCTTCAATATTCTTATCAGAACTTCCTCCTTCATCTACTGCTTCCTTAGCCAATTGTTTCCATTTAATTGCATTCTCTTTTAGCATTAATCCTTTCTCTTCTTCCATCACTTCCCTTATAGAATTTGCTACTTCTTCTCTTGTAATTACACCATCTTTTCCAGCCTTAACTCGAATTCCCGTTTGCCATACATCAGTAATAAATTTTGCATTAGTTGGTTGATCTGTCCACTGAGGCATACACACCATTGGCACTCCCAAACTCAACGCTTCGAGCGTCGAATTCCATCCACAATGAGTAAAGAAACAACCAACTGATTTATGAGCTAAAACATCGAGTTGAGGACTCCAATTCACAGTTAGTCCTTTTTCTGATGCTTTGGACTTGAATTCAGTTGGAAGTTTGTTTTCTTCTGTATCTCTAACAACCCACAAGAAGTAGGAATTACTCATTATTAATCCACAAGCTAATTCCTCCATTTGTTTTTCTCCTAGACTGGCCAAACTTCCAAATGATACATAAACAACTGAGCCAATTTCTTTCAAATCTAGCCATTTCATACAAGTTTCACCATCAGATTTGATAAGACTTGAGCCATATTCTTTGTCATCTTTTAGTCTCTTGTCAAGATACATTGATGGAATAGTTGGTCCAATTGTTTTGATTGGATATTGAGTTCTCATCCAATCAACCACCTATGTAGTTTCAGCAAAAGAAACATCAGACTATTGGTATGACACTATATAAGCAGTGGCAGAAGCAGGATATTCGCTAAAGGAATTCAAAAAATAAGAAAATGAACACACAAAAAAGCTAAAGGAATTCAACATCTAATATATATACATGAAAAAAGAAATTAACCTTATATACACAGTGTAATACTCGACGAAAAGGGTTCGACTGAACCCTAGTCCGCCCACCTAGCTCGCCGCTGTATGTAAGCATATGTGTGTATCTAGCCTGCTTAAGTGGAATATTTGTTTTCTTCCATTTACATGCCATTCTTTACTGTTTAGTAGTATGGTACAAAACATTTCTACCTTAGGAAATTTTTTAATTTTAAACGTTCATTACATCCTTTTATGTCCGTAAAAATGTCATAATAAGTTTAAGCTCATATACTAAGAGTACTTTTACTGCGTGTCAAAAACTTTTCTTTCTTTATTTCTTAAATTTGCACACAATCAAACACCTACATATAAAATGCGACCGCAGGAGTATATTATTATAGCACTTTGGGGTGATCAACTTGTGTGCTACAGATAAATTATACTTTTTCAGTCTCATTTTATATGTCATACTTTAATTTTTATTCTGCTCCAAAAAAGATTGACATATTTTTGTTTAACAACAATATAACTTCAAAATTTTTATTTTTTACACTAAATAAAATTATTTAAAGTCACACATATATCTATCACATATTTCCTAAAAATTTATGTCCAATCAAACACTGCCACAAAAATTGGGACGAGATGGGTGAGAGAGCATACCTCCTCTAACACATCAAATGTGTTGAAAAAAAGCCAATCTGCTTTCTTGAAATTAATATTCTGGCTGAAGACAAGTCTTACAAGAGATGGATATGCATCACCCTGGTACACAAAAGAAGGCAAATCTTCCTTTTCTAACAATGGAAGTGAAGGCAAAGAAACAGCAGAACCATCCAAAGTAATTTTACTTATTTCTGGATCCAAATGATAATATATAGCACTAAGAGAACAAGATTGTGTAAAAAAAGCAGCCCCTTTAATTC
>MCJB01030946.1:76772-89836 GCA_002018475.1 Nicotiana obtusifolia
GGTTATTTCTTCCATTTTTAGAGTATATTCTTAGCTGCTCAGTTCAGCTTTAGAATTTTATATATCAAGAGTAGTTTTGGAAAAGAAGAGCTAACCTTTCTGAAAAGTTGGGACTACACATCTCCTTTCCTTTGAATTTATCTTGGGCACAAATATTTCCTTATTAATCCCGTTTAAAAAAGAAATCATATTTTATAGAGGAGTACATAAAATAATTGAACTTTAAATTTCTTGATTTATTTTTAATGAAATTTTTATAGTTACACAGAAGGGAAGCATTGGAGTAATTGGTAAAGTTGCTGGCGTGTGACCAGGAGGTCACATGTTCAAGCCGTGGAAACAACTTCTTGTAGAAATGTAGGATACACGAAATTTAAGAAAAAGGAGAAGACTTTTGAAGGTGTAAAATGAGTCACATATAATTTGTATGGCTATAAATCATAACATAAAGATAAATTATTTTCAAATATAGAAAAAAGGTCATTCTTTTCTCTTTCTGTTTCAATAGTTTGGAACCCTTCTTACTTTCTTTATTATATCGAGAAATTTTTTCTCTTGGTCAGCTAACTCCATAAAGGGCTGGTGTGTATGAAACTGGCATGCATCCTGGCTCCGCCGGTAAGCAAGACAAAGCAAGTCAATGTGGGAAAAATCTCTCGATAGCCATAGACTTGAATGGTTGGAGTGTGTGCAGGAAAAAAAACATAGAGAAATAAAAAATGTTCAGATATTCTTAATGTCGAGCTTCTACCCAGCAGAATCTTCCATAACTGACTGACCGGTGAAAGGATAGCCGGATCCGTTGAAACCTGGCAGTTATTGATGTCTCGGAAAGAAAGCTGGGGGTATTATTCCCTTAGAGAGGCGTTTTAAGCTCCTGCGGGTGACTTTTTCTCTTACGACACGACATGATAATTGATCGAGTGCGATTTCCTTTCTCCTACTCCCACTTCGGGAAGGGAAGTGCTAAAAGGCGGGCATGCTCGACGTCCTAGGGGTAGGGAGATCGGAGCAATAGGGAACGCCTAGATGACGTTTTTCTTCCTGGGTTGCAGTAAGTAGATCGAGAGGTCGTTCCAACAATGGACACAATTCAAAAATAACCTTAAGGAAAGGGCTTATATAAAATAAAGAGAAATTCAAAACAAGTTACATGCTCGTGACAGTCGTAGCTGCTCCACTCTGCTACGCTGCGGTGGGAGTAGTAGAGCCATCAGCAAGCTTTAGCTTACCCAATGGTGTTGATAGGTTAAGTGAAGAGAAAATGGTACTCATGCCAGAGTAGTGATTAATAGCACTTCCCTGCATTCCTTCCTTTCCAAAAAAGGTCAATTAGTTTGAGCTGGCATTGGATGAGGAAATTTTGGCTCCGAAAGACCTGGAAAGACGGAACTACTTTCGGCGGGTCCTTCTATTATCTCCTTCACGCTACCCAATCCGAACTAATGAGTTTTTCTTTATATGCTTTAGTAGATAGAAAGACTCTTTGATGGGCTATTCCCCAAGTGGTTAAGAACTATTGACTGTAAACCATTCCAGTTACAATCACTCAATGGAGATGTTCGCCTTTGTTTGGAATGGAGTTTTTCTTTATATCCTGTTGTTAGTTCTGTTGCTGCTGTTGGAGTTAAACTTGCTGCCTTTGTTACTTCTGTTGTGCTTGTGGGGGGATTGTATTTGTGTTGCTTGTACTTGTATCAGCTGTTGAGATGTTGGATGCCTAAGTGTTGTTTCTGTTCCTGCTGCTACTGATACTGTTGTTGCTATTTTTGGAGATGTTATATCTGTTGCCCCTGTTGCTGTTTTGTGAGAGGACTGGAATGTGGTGGTTCTGTGAACAATGGTGCAAGTATATGTCCATGGTAATTGATGCAATTGCATTAGAATGAGCACTAAAGGTGCTAATATCACACAATGCAATTGCATCAAAGACCTGGACCTGTGTGAGCTGCTAGTTCTGAGATTTCTGCCATTTCTGTGAAATTGGTGTTGTTGTTTGCATGACTGTGTTGGAAAGTTGGGATCTGTCCTGCTGTTGGTATTGGAATTGCTGCTGCCTATATTGTTATAAGTGTTGTTGCTGCTTGTGATGGCCTGTTTTAAGGATGTAGCTAGTAGTTTCTGCTGAAGTGGTGAGTGATTGTCCTTGTTGTTGCTATTGCTGGTGTTATTATTGCTGCTCTTGTTGTTGTTGGTCTGATTTCCCCTGCTGCTGCTTTTGCAATTATATTTTACAGCAGCTGCTGAAAATTACAACTGTTGTGTCTGTATACTGTATTGGTGCTGTGCTCTGTAGCATCTGTTGAGGCTGTTTTCTGCTGTTGTTGGTGTTGCAATTGCGGTGCTGCCTGTTTTCTGTTGTGGTTGTGTGTTAGTTGGCTGTTGTCTGTGTGAGGGCTGGCTGGTGTGAGCTGATGTTTCTCCTTTGCTGCTGCTGTTTCTGTTTCTGCAGCATTTCTGCTGCACACTACTGCTTCTGTTGCTGCTACTGGTCAGGTTCATAGCAATGAATTTTCCTGCAAAACTAGCAAGCATATTAAGGTATTAGAGGGCTATGGGGATTGCTGCAGTTGCTAGAAAGGTCTGCACTGAATTTTTCTGCAACAGAGCAAGCAAACAGATTAGAAAAAACATGTGTGGGACAATGTTTTTCTGTTCTGAAGCTTAATTTACTGCTCCTGTTGGTGCTACTGTTTCCTATTTTTGTGGTGAATTGATCTAATGTTACTTCCCTCATATGTGTGTTCATTTTGATTTTGATCACTCAACTGCATTGTGAAATATCATGTGTGATGGGAAGTGCACCTTTTTGGACTTTCTGTGCCTAAATGCAGGAATGCCTTGGCTGTCCAGGCAGACCTGTCCCCTTATGTGTGCAGGCAGTTCTTTTTGGCTATTGTAGTGTCTTAGGGAATTAATCTCATGGCTCAATTTAGATAAGGTGTCAGCCGGGCCATTGGCTTCCCTCAGGATATGAGTGCACTCAAAAAATTCACAGTGTTGGCTTAGATTCTTGATTTCATGTATTAGCATATGTAGGGTCCATGGTGGCTTAGACTGGCTTGTTAGCCATTAAGTGAGCATCTTAGAGTCTGTTTCCAAGTGGATCTTGGTGTAGCCATTTTGCATACACCAATTGATGCCAATGAAAGCTGCTTGGGTTTGTGCTAAGTTATTAGTACCCTCTCCCAGCGGACTTGAAATGGCATGACTGAAATGGCCTTGATGGTCCCTAATAATGACCCCTGCTCATATTTTGCCTGGGTTGCCTAAAGCACTGCCATCTGAATTGATTTTGACATATCCAACTGCTGGCTTCAACCAAACTACTTGCTGCACATTAGTGTGATGCTGTAAACTCTCTATAGCCATGTACATTTCTGGCCAGGTGGCTGGCCATTTGATGTTAGCATAGGAGGTTCTCAGCAGCAGGAGTAGATCAGATGTGATTGAGTATCGTGTTATGGTAAATGATGATGATTTTCACCTATATTTGGCTGCACATATGTTCTTTCACAAATTCCAAAATATAATTGGCAGTGTGTCTAAGACCAGTTTCTGCACCTCATTCTCTCTTTTTTGCAGCCACCAGTTCATTAATTTCATTGTTAAGGGCTGTATGTGGTTGTGGATCCCAACTGGTGCATTGAAGTGCTTCCAAATGATTTGTGCAAAGTTACCTGAGTTGAGTATGTGCTCCGCTGTTTCATTCCTTGCTTTGATGCAGCATACACATTTGTTCACACTTGGAGCCCCGAATCTAGCCACTCTGTCATCTGTGGGAAAATTTTTCCTCAGTGCTCTCCATAGGCGGAAGGACCATTTGAAGGGTATTTTCTTGTGCCAGATCATCTTATTTGTGAGCAACACCTGGTTCCTTTCTCTCAACACAGTCCATGCTGATGCACAGAGAATTCCCCAGAGGCAGAAGGTTGCCAAATTGGTGTGTCATTGATGTGGGGGTAATAATGAATTTTGACTTGGAGAATGTGTGAGATTATGGAAAGGGGAGCTATTTGGGATATTATTTGACTGAGTTTCTGGATATCCCATTGCCTATCAGTCCAGTATTGTGAGACCTTGATGTTGCCAGCCTTGCCCTGTCCTTGTCTGAAGGCAGCCAGATGCCCAATACCTAACCAATTATCCCACCAGAAACTGAAATTTCCTGAGTGTAGTCTCTACCGAATGTGGTAATCAGCAGTTTCTTTGTTGAGCATCATTCTTTTCCATGTATGACTGTCCAGAGGCCCATATATTTTATCTGGGGTGTGATCTCTTACAGTATTGGGCCAGCAGGAAGTTGATCCATAATGTCTGTTTGGTCCTGAATCCCTACCATTGTTTGTATTCTATAGATTTACAGATCTCTGCTATGGGTCTCAGTCCAATACCCCCTTCTTCCAGTGGGTATGATAGTGTGTGCCATGAAGCCCAATGGTATTTGCTCCTTTCTTTGTTCATTCCCTAGAAAAAATTAGCTGCCAATTTCTCAATCTGTTTAAGGACAACTTTTGGAGGTGTGACTGCTGACAGCAGAGTGATTGCAGGACATGCTTGATTAGGGTCAATCTACCCCCATAAGACAATAATCTGCTATGCCAACCTCTTATCCTACTTACTACTTTGGAAATGATGCCATTGAAGTGCATAATCCTTTTCCTACTAGTGTACAGAGGGCAGCCTAAGTATGTTAGGGGAGATTCCTTTTTGGTGAAGCATGTGACTTGCTGGATTCTTCTGGTTGTATATTGGAAGATAGAGGGGGCAGTCATAAAGTGGCTTTTGCTTTTGTTGATCTGCTGCCCAGATGTCTGCTCATAATCTTGAAGGATCCTCATGATCTTCATTAGAGAAGTGTTGCATCCTGAGGTGAACAAAACTCAGATGTGTGATTTGAGGTCCTCTCTTTTCCATATAGAAGCCATTGAAGAATTGATCATGTGTGAGGTTATTGAGCATCCTAGAGAGTAATTCAGCTCCCAAAATGAAGAGTGAGGGAGCCAAATGATCCCCTTGTTTTAGACCTCTAGTGGAGTGAAAGAAGCCAAATCTTGTGCCATTGACTATGACAGAGTACCAGTTGTTGGATATTGTTTTCCACACCATGTCAATGATTCTTTCACTAAATCCTATTCTTCTCATCATTATACATGTGAAGGACCAAGATACTCTGTCATAAGCTTTTGCCATATTCAGTTTGATCACTACATTAACACCTATGTTTGGCTTCTTGATTCCCTGTACAATCTCCTGTGCCAGCATAATATTCTCAAAAATACACCTTTGATGAAACCAGTCTGATTTGAGAAGATGACCTTGGGGAGAATAAGTGCAATTCTTTTGGACATGCTTCTCTATTGAGTTCTTTATCTACTCTTTTTTTTTAATCTACTATTTAAAATGTCCTTTTTTCATATAATCTCGATCGTACCAATTAGACTAAATTCCTAAATAGAATCTTCAACCACAATTCTCTGTGAGCTGTAGACTATTCGGTAGTTGATATTAAGTGTTAATTGAAATCAATGCTTAATGCTCTAATCTTAAGTTTTTGATAGATGTTTAAATCTATTAAATATATATTAGTATTTTCATTGTTTCATTTTCTACTATAGTAATTGACTGCTCACTCACAGAGTTTAAGACGTCTTAAAAAGTGGGAAGGAATGGTACATAATTTGCTTAAACTAATTAATTGCCATTCATAATTCGTGTTTGTACGAAATTCATTCCCCTAGATTATATAAGCTTATTTGGTTTATAATGTCGTTACTGTTTTTTGATTAATTTTATATATTTCCTTTTATTCCTAGAACCCCATCTAATGAGGTGGCCGATTTACCCAAATAATATTCCTTTTTAGGCCACTGTTTAGAACTTGTTCATATTTTTAAAAGGCGTGCAAATATAATTCTTAGAAAAATTAGAGAAATTGGCGCCAGGTGACAACATATCATACGAATTAGTAAATTTTTTTGCCTTAGCTAGATTATGTCTGGCAAAAGCAGTCCAAAAAAATTGGCATTATATAGCCAAAATGAAAAACCCCTACTTCCTTATTTGTGATAAATAGACCTTGGGCCTAACTCAATTCCAAAAGCTAGCTTATGAGATGAGGATTACCCAAGATCATATAAGGAGACCAAAGACCTCAAATGATAAATAGACCTTGGGCCTAAAGATCATATAAGGAGACCAAAGACCTCAAATGATAAATAGACCTTGGGCCTAACTCAACCCCAAAAGCTAGCTTATGAAATGGGGATTGCCCAAAACCATATAAGGAGACCAAAGACCTCAAATCCCACCGATGTGGGACAACTCAACACACCCCCTCACGTCCAGGCCTGCACTCTAGAGCGTGGACAACATAAATGGAGGCCCAACATCAGTAACAATAATTGAGATGGACATGTCTCTGATACCATGATAAATGAACCTTTGGCCTAACTCACTATCTCTTATATCTCTCTACGCTCTTATCGTTCTTGTTCAGGCAAGACTCGACACAAACAAGAATTCGTCAAGACTCAAAAACTCAATGTCACATACTGATGAATTCATCCCCATGTGAAATACTTTTGTTTCTAATAGTTAGACTACAATTCTTGGGAATCGTTTTTAAAGTTTGAACTTGAATGGCCAGTATGGTTTTCTTTTTCAAGAGTCAATTGACAATTGTTCACGTAAATTATGCATAAAAAATTCTTCTGTCATAATGACAATTCAAAAATTATAGAGAAAATTATTGGAGACTATTGCAAATCCTGAACTTATTATTTCAAGTCAATTTTTTTTATGTTCCTCAACGCCATGGCTTGATTGGATTTATATGTTTCTGCCAACAGAAGGAAGACGAGGGCGCAATATCACTATGTATCTCAGAAACTGGCGTACAAATAATGAAAATATTATTTATATATATATATCTCATTGTATATCTCATTGTATAACACACACACACACACATATATATATATATATATATATGTTATACAATGAGATATACAAAGAAGAAAAATAATTTTTTGATATACATTGTGATATACAACAACAACAACGACCCGGTAAAATCTCACAAGTGGCATCTTGTAACCTTATAAAATGAGAAGAATCTCTTATAAATTGGCATTGAGAAAGCAAGAGTATTTTCTTCTTGAAACAAAGACTGTAATTGCCACTAAGATTTACTGATATATTTAGCAATAAGCATAAGATTTACTTAAAACATTAATCTGATGCATAACCTGATCAATTTTGTCAAATACATATATCTTTTCTCAATCTGATACTCAGTCTAATGCATTACAAGTTTGAAAGAAATTCTTCAATATTCTTATCAGAACTTCCTCCTTCATCTACTGCTTCCTTAGCCAATTGTTTCCATTTAATTGCATTCTCTTTTAGCATTAATCCTTTGTCTTCCTCCATCACTTCCCTTATAGAATTTGCTACTTCTTCTCTTGTAATTACACCATCTTTTTCAGCCTTAACTCGAATTCCCGTTCGCCATACATCACTAATAAATTTTGCATTAGTTGGTTGGTCTGTCCACTGAGGCATACACACCATTGGCACTCCCAAACTCAATGCTTCGAGCGTCGAATTCCATCCACAATGAGTAAAGAAACAACCAACTGATTTATGAGCTAAAACATCAAGTTGAGGACTCCAATTCACAATTAGTCCTTTTTCTGATGCTTTGGACTTGAATTCATTTGGAAGTTTGTTTTCTTCTGTATCTCTAACAACCCACAAGAAGTAGGAATTACTCATTATTAATCCACAAGCTAATTCCTCCATTTGTTTTTCTCCTAGACTGGCCAAACTTCCAAATGATACATAAACAACTGAGCCAATTTCTTTCAAATCTAGCCATTTCATACAACTTTCATCATCAGATTTGATAAGACTTGAGCCATATTCTTTGTCATCTTTTAGTCTCTTGTCAAGATACATTGATGGAATAGTTGGTCCAATTGTTTTGATTGGATATTGAGTTCTCATCCAATCAACCACCTATGTAGTTTCAGCAAAGAAACATCAAACTATTGGTATGACACTATATAAGCAGTGGCAGAAGAAGCAGGATATTCGCTAAAGGAATTCAAAAAATAAGAAAATGAACACACGAAAAAGCTAAAGGAATTCAACATCTAATATATATACATGAAAAAAGAAATTAACCTTATATACACAGTGTAATATTCGGCGAAAAGGGTTCGACTGAACCCTAGTCTGCCCACCTAGCTCGCCCTTGTATGTAAGCATATGTGTGTATCTAGCCTGCTTAAGTGGAGTATTTGTTTTCTTCCATTTACATGCCACTCTTTACTGTTTAGTAGTATGGTACAAAACATTTCTACATTAGGAAATTTTTTAATTTTAAACGTTCATTACATCCTTTTATGTCCGTAAAAATGTCATAATAAGTTTAAGCTCATATACTAAGAGTACTTTTACTGTGTGTCAAAACTTTTCTTTCTTTATTTCTTAAATTTGCACCCAATCAAACACCTACATATAAAATGAGACCGCAGGAGTATATTATTATAGCACTTTGGGGTGATCAACTTGTGTGCTACAGATAAATTATACTTTTTCAGTCTCATTTTATATGCCATACTTTAATTTTTATTCTGCTCCAAAAAAGATTGACATATTTTTGTTTAACAACAATATAACTTCAAAATTTTTATTTTTTACACTAAATAAGATCATTTAAAGTCACACATATATCTATCACATATTTCCTAAAAATTTCTGTCCAATCAAACACTGCCACAAAAATTGGGACGAGATGGGTGAGAGAGCATACCTCCTCTAACACATCAAATGTGTTGAAAAAAAGCCAATCTGCTTTCTTGAAATTAATATTCTGGCTGAAGAGAAGTCTTACAAGAGATGGATATGCATCACCCTGATACACAAAAGAAGGCAAATCTTCCTTTTCTAACAATGGAAGTGAAGGCAAAGAAACAGCAGAACCATCCAAAGTAATTTTACTTATTTCTGGATCCAAATGATAATATATAGCACTAAGAGAACAAGATTGTGTAAAAAAAGCAGCCCCTTTAATTCCTAGCTCATGTGCTAAATCAATTGCCCAAGTGGTAACTGAATCAAACACAAGAACTTTCACAGGATATTCAGAATCAGATAATTTCTTAACAATTTCACTCAAATTGTTTGATATTAAAGTAAAGAACCATTCAAGAATAATATCAATACTATTTGGTGGTGACTCATCATGTGGAATTGACTCAATTTTGATTGAATTTGAGTCCTTTGGCAAGGATTTGCTAATAAAATCTATAGTGATTAGGGTAACTTTAACTCCTCTTGACACTAAACGTTTGGAAAATTGAACCATTGGATTTATGTGGCCTTGTACAGGAAAAGGGAGAACTAGAACATGAGATTTGGTGGTTATTTCTTCCATTTTTAGAGTATATTCTTAGCTGCTCAGTTCAGCTTTAGAATTTTATATATCAAGAGTAGTTTTGGAAAAGAAGAGCTAACCTTTCTGAAAAGTTGGGACTACACATCTCCTTTCCTTTGAATTTATCTTGGGCACAAATATTTCCTTATTAATCCCGTTTAAAAAAGAAATCACATTTTATAGAGGAGTACATAAAATAATTGAACTTTAAATTTCTTGATTTATTTTTAATGAAATTTTTATAGTTACACATAAGGGAAGCATTGGAGTAATTGGTAAAGTTGCTGGCATGTGACCAGGAGGTCACAGGTTCAAGCCGTGGAAACAACTTCTTGTAGAAATGTATGATAAGACTGCGTATAATAGACCCTTATTGGTCCGGCCCTTCCCCCGACTCCGCGCATAGCGAGATCTTAGTGCACCGGGCTGCCCTTTTTTTGTTTTATAGTTACACAAACTTATGACATATATAAAATTATAAATTTTAAAAATCTTATAACTACAATACTTCCGTCGTTTCAATTTATGTGAACCTATTTGACTGGGCACGAAATTTAAGAAAAAGGAGAAGACTTTTGAAGGTGTAAAATGAGTCACATATAATTTGTATGGCTATAAATCATAACATAAAGATAAATTATTTTCAAATATAGAAAAAAGATCATTCTTTTCTCTTTCTGTTTCAATAGTTTGGAACCCTTTTTACTTTCTTTATTATATCGAGAAATTTTTTCTCTTGATCCGCTTACTCCATAAAGGGATGGTGGGTATGAAACTGGCATGCATCCTGGCTCCGCCGGTAAGCAAGACAAAGCAAGTCAATGTGGGAAAAATCTCTCGATAGCCATAGACTTGAATGGTTGGAGTGTGTGCAGGAAAAAAAAACATAGAGAAATAAAAAAATGTTCAGATATTCTTAATGTCGGGCTTCTACCCAGCAGAATCTTCCATAACTGACCGACCGGTGAAAGGATAGCCGGATCCGTTGAAACCTGGCAGTTATTGATGTCTCGGAAAGAAAGCTGGGCTAGGTATTATTCCCTTAGAGAGGCGTTTTAAGCTACTGCATGTGACTTTTTCTCTTACGACACGGCATGGTAATTGATCGAGTGCGATTTCCTTTCTCCTACTCCCACTTCGGGAAGGGAAGTGCTAAAAGGCGGGCATGCTCGACGTCCTAGGGGTAGGGAGATCGGAGCAATAGGGAACGCCTAGATGACGTTTTTCTTCCTGGGTTGCAGTAAGTAGATCGAGAGGTCGTTCCAACAATGGACACAATTCAAAAATAACCTTAAGGAAAAGGCTTATATAAAATAAAGAGAAATTCAAAACAAGTTACATGCTCGTGACAGTCGTAGCTGCTCCACTGCGCTACGCTGCGATGGGAGTAGTAGAGCCATCAGCAAGCTTTAGCTTACCTAATGGTGTTGATAGGTTAAGTGAAGAGAAAATGGTACTCATGCCAGAGTAGTGATTAATAGCACTTCCCTGCATTCCTTCCTTTCCAAAAAAGGTCAATTAGTTTGAGCTGGCATTGGATGAGGAAATTTTGGCTCCGAAAGACCTGGAAAGACGGAACTACTTTCGGCGGATCCTTCTATTATCTCCTTCACGCTACCCAATCCGAAGTAATGAGTTTTTCTTTATATGCTTTAGTAGATAGAAAGACTCTTTGATGGGCTATTCCCCAAGTGGTTAAGAACTATTGAATGTAAACCATTGCAGTTACAATCACTCAAAATGGAGATGTTCGCCTTTGTTTGGAATGAAGATAGATGAACGGGCACTTGAGCCTGGAACTGAATATTTAGTTAGGACCTTGTCTCCCTTTCGTTATCTTCCATTCTCCTTGTATAGGTTGGGAAAGGGCCGGGTGAATTACCTTTGGGAGCTAAGTCGAAGATTCTCCTTTCTCGAGGAGAATTTAAAGGGAATGAAATACCCTCTATTAAAATGAAATAATTGGAGCTCATTTATTCTTAGAAGGAGAGCTTTAGAAAAACCCACGTTTGCCTCATCTAAGGCCAAGGTGGAAATAAAGTTGTCAAGCATAGCATCGGAAAGGGTCGTCTTTCGCCCGATATTAAAGAGGCTTCGTTCTATCTGTCGATGCTCTAGCTGTCCAAAAGTCAGAAGCAGCTACTGGCCTGAGTGATTGTAAAGAAAGAAGCCAAGAGGATTTCGGATACCATGACTTGCCTTCAAACGGGCTTCACCTTCAAAGGAGAGTAATCGACCTGCGGACAACAAGGCCAATGAAGATCAAATTTACCGAGGTATGAGTCGTGTCTTGTCCTCGAGTCCTCTTTATGCCTCTCATGTCCTTCTTTCCTTCGCTTGGGACTCACTAGCACACTCCTTGATGCTTTCATGCTTGATGGCTTCTGCTAAACCAATGATAGAGATCCTTCCCTAACAGCCTTAAGTTGGTTGTACTTTTAAGTTCGTTCAATTCACACAGGTGGGGTGATTGAGGTGCGTACTTCGCAAGTTTTTACTTTCTTCACACAACAAAACAAAGGCATGATAGTATTGTACTCAACTGCTCGTGCCGTATGGCTTTTCTACATTCTGTAATCTATAATATGTTCATTCATACCAATATACATGCTAAAAAAAACCAATAAATTTTCAACCCCTCTCACAGTCATCAAACCCGCAACACCAAATTCCTCTCCGCCCTCTGCTCGGCAACGCAGTTTTCTTATTG
Organism: Nicotiana obtusifolia; assembly: GCA_002018475.1. Lineage (NCBI taxonomy): Eukaryota > Viridiplantae > Streptophyta > Magnoliopsida > Solanales > Solanaceae > Nicotiana > Nicotiana obtusifolia. The sequence continues at coordinate 88,928 of MCJB01030946.1, forward strand.
ATTCCCGGGGTGGTGGCAATCTTAAATGAAGTCTATCCGAACCGAATTAGCACTTCTCAGATCAGGCTAGGCCTCTCCAACTAAGCTGGCTCCTTTGGCTGGGTTTGAGAGAGAAAGCGTGAGATAGTTGGTCTAATAACTAGTCCAACTTCCTTGTATCTGAAAGCGATGACGGGATGTTAGGTCTGGTAAGGAGACTTTTTGGATAATTTACTTCCACGAATAGACTGCTAGGCTAAGAAGAATTGGTTGGGATTGATCCCACCTTTGAAAGAGTGGTTTTTTTCTATCAATACAACTTATCGCAATCATAGGGAGTTCGGGTCTGAGGTAAGCCTTCCTCTATCATTGGTAGGCAAAAATGGGAGGCGGAGATATTTAATACTGGAATATTAATCATATAATATAATCAAAACCTGCTACTTGAAAGCACCTATTAAAGAAGAGGGACTCAATTGGCTTTGCAAGTTCCTGTTGTGCATCCCTACCCGATCATTTTCTTCTGATTATCAGTTTTTAGCCAAACTACTAGCTTCTGGGAGGAGGGTTATAGACTCATTAAGGTTGAGACGGACTCTCAGGTTTCTATACAGAAGCTGCACAATGGCTAGGCCTGAGGACCACTTTTCAATATTATCCTGAGAATCAGAGAGCTAATGAGAAGGGATTGAAGGTGTGAATTGAGACATATTTGGAGGGAAGGCAATGTGAAGATGTGTTGGCTAAGCAAAGTCTCAGTCCTGCTCTTGGCTTAGCCATCCTATGTGAACCCCTACTGCAATCAGACAGTGGAAAAAGAGTGATAACTTAGGCCCGACGACACCAAAAGTTGAGGATGCAACTTACGATTTAATCGGTTAAAAAAAAAGTTTAGCCATAAAGATTCCTGTTAAAGAGATTTCTAACCGG
>MCJB01030946.1:99107-111968 GCA_002018475.1 Nicotiana obtusifolia
GGGGAGCAAAAGATACACAGCATCGGACACTATTCATTTCACAATAAGAATAAAATCAACCTTGATAAGCTCCTCCTGCATTTCAAGAAATTCCAATTTCCTCCTCCTTTCCGATAGCGAATCTTCAGATGGCAGGGAAGTGATGCCCACAGTATCCACAACCTCATCTGGTAGCGAAGACAGTGTAGCTCCAACAGCCTCCTCTGGCTTCAACCTTCCAGAAACAGTGAACGCTCTGGTCACAGAATGGGAGGAAAAGCAGGTCATGTGTGCTGAAAGGCGAACAAACTACGTAGTTGCAAGTTGAATAATCTTCAAGAAAATGCATAATCTGGGCATGCATCTAGTTTGCAGGTGCTAAATTTCAGAGAGATTGAGAGTGGGAGAGACTAAGATACCTGGAAAGGATCAGCAGTGAAGAAGGCACTGAATGATTAAGTGACAAATCCAACCAATCTCGGAGCTGCACATAAGAAAAACAATATTAGAACAAAGTATTGTATGTATTCAATGATTAACTTTGACATTCATTCCCCTAAAGTACGTATCTATTCTTCTCTTCAAGTTTTCCTGTAACTGGAAGGAACTAAAGACATTTCTTCTTCTTTATGTCAATTTCTGCAAGGGGTTAAAAATGAATATGTGGAAGTTATAACATAAACTTCTCCTCCCCTTTACCCTCATACTTTCTTATAAAACAAAGGAAATGGACCTTGGCGTCACCCTTTTACTTCTCCACCTGCCCATCAGCTTTTGTGTCGATGAAGAAATCGGTACAGCTAATTGAGTGCGTCTACAAACTTATTTTTTCAAATCCATTTGAGATCAGAAGGATCATAACCACTTAATTCCATGTCGTATAATGTCCTTCACATTCAAAGTCTAGATCAAACAGACGATTTCCCCATCACTATAAACCAGCTAACTTTAGAACGGAAAAGTGATAGTCCCTTCATCCCTGTGTATTTGGCACTCTTTCCCTTTTGTCTGTGATTGAAACATTTTCGTATTTAGAAATTATATTTGAGCCTTACACTCCCATTTTGCCCTGATTGAAATAATCTATGAGAATTGGCATGACTTGATGCAGATCCTGCTGCATAGAAATATAATGTGCTACTAAGAGTACTTTTGATATTTTATGTATATTTAGTTCATGTGTCAAACGCCTTCTTTCTTTCTTAAACTTGTGTCTACTCAAATATCCTAAAAATATTGAGATGAGTACTTTTCATTGATAACGAATATTTTCAACAAGAAAATTACTAAAATAATGAAGCCAACATTGAATATCTTAGCAAAGATAGTTCGAAGAGCAGATATTGCAAGAGTAATCCAATCCTACATCTATAATTTAGCTGAAAATGTTGCTGCAATTCGGTAAAAACTATTGACAGGATATCCACATAATAGCAAATTGAACAAAAAATTTTTTATTGATTTTTTGCAAAAACGTTGACCAAGAACCTGTTGGCGCATTTCTTCAACGGAAAGTAAACCAAGCATGCCTCGCTCTCTACAATCTTCACGAAGTTCAGCCTCTGAAAGAGACTCCACTCCTTCAGCTTGAATCAATTTGTCATCATTTTTAATCCTATGAAAATGATAGGATCTCAAGTGTCACATATATCTTACTAGATGCAACTGTGCGAGAACTAAACAAGTCACTTTGAAAGTAGATAGCATGTCTATGTATGACATGTTAATGAATATGCATACGTGTTCCTTGAGAAATTGCTTGGCTGTTAAATCTCCAAGAACATGTGTTACTTCACCTTTTTCCCAGGCAACTACTGTTTGTTAGAGAGAATTATTACTGACAGGGCCAGACTGGTAAAATTGCAATGTTTGTGCTACTGATTAATGTAGATTCTTGTTAGAAGAGTAAAGACAGCTTTTTTCCATCAACAACGAAACAAAAAGACATTTTGGGGTCTTTTAGGGGTCACAAAGGCAGTGAAAGTTTTGTTTCCATCAGCAAATAACTAGTTGATCACATTTTTTTTTCAATAAAATGAATATATTTGCAATTAATTTCTTGCAGAGTCTGCAGATTTAAGCTTGTCTGAGCAACATAACTTGTCAATAGCAAAGGAAAAGCACAATTAAACAAACTGTAACCTCTTCCCAGTGAGTGTTCAAAAGTCAAAAGGAACTGAACATACATCCACGTGAAAGATCATTTTCTTATTTCTGTTGACAAATTAAACAGACTGATGCACCAAGTTCCTCTTGCTGATGCAATTTTTCCAGACAATGCCTCAAACACCTTACTCAGAGTCCGAACACCATCAGCAAAAGAATTTCATGTCATACTAAAGATTCAGAAAGTGACTCACTACTGAGCAAGGTTAGTGAAACTTGTACCTCCACAAACGTCAAGAACAAGTCAAAATATGACCTACTTCTACAAACTGTTATTGACTAAATAGAAACTTACATTCAAGAAAATCTATAAGAGTCTAACCATACATTTTCTTAAAACAATATCCTACATGGAAAGAAGTGGCATACCTTTGCAATCTCTTCCGAAGCATAAAACGCAAATAAGCATCTGTTCCATAAGGACTGATCCCCATATACTTGCACATACTTACTAATCGAGGCCTGAGAATAGAGAAGATTCAATTCCTTCCATATTCAGAGATTAGATTATATATCACGTTGACTAGATAGAACTATAAAGTATAGAAGAATTAGTTATAATACAAACCTGCTTATATTATCTAGGGTAAGCTCATCATTGAACAGTTTGGCAAAGCCTAAAATTTCCTCATTCGTGACTCCTGCACCTCTTCTAACCTGCATGAAGTTTCATATTTAGACAAGCAGAATGCTATTGATCTTCATTGGCACTTTCTATTTCCATACTTTTAGCCTCTGGACGCATGTAGGGGATGCGATGGTTGTATATCAAGAGTGAGTCACCTTGATCAGAAATTCATCAAGATCTTCAGCTGTTTTCTTTAGTTCTCCACTCCGAGAGTTCTGGACTTCTTTAGCCATCTCCTTGACGGTCTCTTGAAGAAATTTTGCGTATTCTATCCTCGCAATCAACCTTCTCTTTAATGCTTCCTATAAATGAAGCATTCCAAGCAAGTAAATTGATGATCGAAAGGAGGATAAACTCTTTAGCTTTAAGCAAATGCAAAAGTAACAGTCTGAGATTGTTAAAGCCACTGCAATTTGTTTGAGTGAGCACAAAAATTATTTAACCAGTACAAATTACGAAACCTACATGGAGATATCAAGGCCTAGAATTACGTACCAGTATGAATATACAACATCACACGAGTAAAAAAATTACAGACTACTTAGACAATAACATAGATTTTACTTTACACTCGGAAAGCAAATATTTGACCTGTTCTTTCATTTTGTCTTGAAAAGTAGATGGCAACATGTTTGGAAACAGCTTTAAGAATACAGGCAGTAAAAATTCCATGAAGGGGACAATGACGAAAACAGCAAATGGAACCAGCCTGAATATATCAGCTGTAGTCCGTGTGAGCTGTTGCCTCTCTCTTCTAGAAAGACTCTTTCCACTAGCTAGCTTTATCAACAGTCTTGAACTGATCCTCGTATCAGCCCAGAGGAGCTTAGAACCTAGCCAATAATGCTGCAGAGTAGATATAAACTCATGTCTCCAGTGAGCAAGCTTTTTGGCCCAATCGTCCCTGAATAAAGACCACAAAAAAAGAAAAAAAGGGAACATGCACTAAGCATTATCAGAGACACTTCTTGTTTAACCAAAAATAAATCTACAGGTTCTAACAAATCCTAACCTACTCATCGAGGCCACCACCCTCAAAGCAGGGCCAATCCCCAAAATTGTCGCCCATACTCTCTGCATAATAGATTTAGCAACCTTCTGAGATTCTTGCAGCCGTTTCGCTTTTGCTTTGGCCTTTGCAGTACTTAGTCCCACAACAGCTTGATCACATTCCTCGGGAGATGCTTCACTTTTCTTTTTGGCAATCAACTCTTCCTCATCATCACTTCCCAGATCAGGTTGCTTTGCTGTTGCTGTAGAAGCACAACGTATAGAGTACGACGACAACCTCACACCAACTGAAGAAATAACATCGACTCTTCTATTTACATGGCCAAATACTGTAGCATTAAAATAATTTGGCTGGACGAATTCTAAACCCGAAAATCTCGAAAATCCATCATTTATTGCAGAAAAATCGTCACAATCCTTTCTTTGATCTGAACCTTGATATATAGAAGTCACAGTTGAGCTAAAACTGCGTGAATCCAAATAATGAGCAGATTGCCCATTCCACGCCTGAAGAGTTCTAATAGACCGAGCAGAGACATTCAAATAGTCAGAAAGAAGCCTCCTCCTCCGTAGAATTGCTCTAGAAGCCATTACTCGCCTCTTCACTGAAAAATAAAAATCATCATGTTCCAAAAGTGACATACAAGTTACTCAAATTAGATAAAACACCAGCAATGAAACTGCAAATCTTACGCGATTAATTGCATATTATAGGACAATGTTCGCTTCTTCCATTTCTTGTGGTTTAGTGATCAATAAAATTAGAATTGTAAGACTAGAGTTCAAATCCTAGCAGAAGCAGTAAAAAGTATTTAAAAAAAAATTAATGATTTCTTTACATCCGTCTATACTAGGCTAGACGGATTTTCTCAACATTTGTGTTGGTGGAAGGACCAGGTAGCTGGTGGATTAGTCGAAATGCGTGCAAATTGGCAGTGACATCACTACTACACACACATACAATATATATATGTATATGTGTATATATATATGTATATATGCATGTGTTTTTTTGTGTGTATTAAAATACAAAAACATTAAAAGTTAAAACATCATACTATATTAATTGACTATTATAATACAATGTTTTCTCCTTTTATTTCATCTTAATATATATCATGCAAATTTGTACTAACAGTTAGAAAGGAAAAAAATTGCAAAACTTAAGTAAAGCTAAAATTAAATTACATAGGACACAAGCATCAAAAAACCTAATATACTCAATTAATCTCCTATTATAAGACAATCATTTCTCCTTTCATTTCTATTTAACATATACTATGCAAATTTCAGCTAAATTACATAAAACACCAGCAGTAAACACTGCAAACACACTCAATTGATCGCCTATTAGTAGATATGTTTTTTTTCTTAACATCGGAATTTTCTGCTAATATTTAACAAAACACAAAAATTTGCAAAACACGAAAATCTATAAACAAAACTGTTTTTCCCAAAATTAATACTCCAAAATAAAACGACGATTCGCGAAATTAAAAATAGAAAAACAAAAAGAGGAAGAATAAAATTGAAGAATTATCCGCAGCTGAAAACATTCAAACTAGTGATGAAATAGCTTTGATACTTACAAATTTCGCCTCGGTGATGCGCAGAGAAAATAGTTTTGCTGAGAAATTCACACTGTCAACGTGTATAAATATGTATGAAGAATTAAAAATATTATTGGATTTTATTAAATGTATTTAGAGAGAGAGAGAGAGAGAGAGCCAAAAAGTTGAAGCTTGGGGTCAGAATTTATACATGAAGGTCTCAGCCTCTTAGGACAAAGGAGGAGCTGAGATTTTGGGGGAAATGGGGGGTTTTAGGAATCAGGTGTAGTGCAGGTACACATTATACGGTGTACAAGCAACATTATGGACCAGCTGATTTTCTTTTTCTGTTTTTGTTTCTTCGTCTTGTCCAGTTATATTTCAACACGTTTTCAGAAAATAACTTCTTCTTCAATTTTTTTTTTTTTTTTTTGGTAAGGTAGAAATAACTTCTACTTCAAGTTGGGGAAGTTAAAAGTAAGCTGGAAATAACAATTGTTTCTAGATAAAGATTTCCATGAAATTTTGATTTAAAATGAAATTGTCTTTGGATAATATTTACTTTTAGAATAAAAATACTTGGAATAAAGTTGATGGTCGAAGGTAATTTTTCAAAAATATGAAATACAACTTATACCCATAATTTTAAATTAATTATTAAAAATTACCAAGCTTTATATATTTTCATTATTAATCATAACTGAATTACCAAACCTGGTCACTTGAAGAACGGAATTTTGATGTAGCTTTTAAAGTTTAAAATATTGCTTGCTAATATTAAAATACTTTTATCATCGTCCAACCATCCAACGGTTGATCTAAAATGTTAATTCAGTGAGTTCAATTTTTAAATTCTTACAACTAAATTTTATTTTGCTTTTGAAATAATGAATCCATAGTCAATATTTGTCAAAATTCTAATGATTTTCTGTAATGGCTACTCTAACTAACCCTGTCTTCAACAACAAAATAAAAGCGAATTGCAATATATTGGTGAAGATTAAGGGTCGTTTCTATAATGTCATCACTAATTAATTGTAAAACAATTAATTGAATGCTATGCGTTTGGACATAAAATTGTCATTTTTGAAAAGAGATAGTAATATTTAAAGTTAAATTGAAAAATAATATTTGGAATTTAAATTCTGTTTGGACAATGCATTTCACTTGAAAAAAAAAAACAGTTTTGTGAGTAGGAAAAAGAAATCTGAAAATTGAAATTAAAAACTTACAAAATTTATGGACAAATAATATTATTGAAAAAAAGATTTAAAAAAAGAAAAAAAAAATTGTGGACAAACAGAACCTTAGCCTTTCATAAAATAGTGGAATTACTGTTGTTTCAAAAGTTTATTCGTTAAACCATTCAATGGTTCAGCGTGTTCAATCTATCATTTCACACATCATTTCATTGTTCTGAGTTCTTTTTTTTTTTTAATAACAAGTTCAGTTAAATAAAACAAAAGGTTAAAAAACTTACTCTTGCTAGGTATTTAGGGGTCGTTTGGTACGAACACAAGTAATGCAGGGATTAATAAATGCAGATATTAGTAATGTAGGGATTGAGGTACTGAGATTATTTTTTATCAAGTGTTTGGTTCATTATATTAAAAATTAGCTATGCAATGTATAATTTAAGCTTGTGTTTGGTTTAAAACTGTACAACATCTTCTTTATAATTATACCCTTGAATATTAAAAATTAAAAGGGTTTGCGGGGCGGTTTAGTAATTTTAGAGTCTTATCCAGGTATAGTTAAACCTGGTATAAGTAATCCCTTGGTTTTCTTGGTATTAGCTAAGCCCTCCTATGAGGTATAAGTAATCCATGTATTATGTATGAATAAATTAAATTGAGCAACCAAACATTATATTGGACAGATTAAATTTTTATACAGATATTATTTTACTTAGTACAGCCTACCAAACGACCCCTTGTACCAATCAATGTATACATGACATATATTCTTGCTAGGTTTAAAAACTTTTGCTAACACCTCACGAGCATTTAAGAAGATCCTAGGAATATGAATCCCTTTATAAGGTAGAACACAAGTTGAAAATTTATCATCCTCGAGCAAATATATTATCATAGTGCCTGGAAAATCATTTAACAAAGAAGCATCAAAACTTAAAATATTTATATTGGGAGGATAAGCAACAATGCTCAGGACGTTAATGGTGTCGCCGTGAGCACGATTAAAGCTCAAATTTTGAAATCTTTCTATTGCCAACAAAATTCTCAGCTGATCAAATGTACTACATAGCACCAACCTAAAAACAAAAATAAATATTTTCTTAAATAGGGAGTAGTATAAGTTATATACAAATGGTAGAATTATTTTCTGAACTTCTGTTTCCAAATATTTTAAACAATCTCAACTTCCACTACTATCAGGTACCTTATACATGATGTTATGAATAGACTAACAAGGAGCATAATCTTATTTTTTTGTCTTGGTTACTCAAACTGTAAAGAGAGGAGTCTTGTCTATTCATACGTGAGTGTGTCTTGTCTATCCCTTATCACAGTTTAGAGCAATTGCATTCATATTTTCGTACATAGAAACCTTTGATCTGTTTACTTTCTCCTTTAATAAGATCAGGATGAGGAGTGAGTTTTTACTGGATCTCGAGGATCAGCTTAAACTTAAAACTGCCACAGAAGCAAAGAGACGCAAAATAATAGAATTCATGGAGATCTTCAGAATTGGGAATGTCCAATTCATCTTTTGTTTTTATGGAGGCTAGTTTTTATGTCCTCTTGTAAGTATTCTCTTTTTGGATTTAATATACAAGGTAGGAGTCCCAGCCAAACCCCCCTCCATGTTACACCTCATCTTTTCGTACGTGCGTTGTAAGTCAATTGATGTAAGCTCAGAAATGAGATCATCTTTGAAAGTACATAAAGTAAGTTAATCATGTTACCATGGAAGTTACAAATATTTAAGATCATGAATAACAAGTACCAAGAGGGTTGAAGGCTTAGAAGCTAAACGAATTGGAGAAAATAAGTCTCGTCAAAAGTCGACCAGTTGGGGAATGTTATAACATGTACTTTTGGGGTGAGACTAGGGTGATTAACATTATAAGGAGGTTATGCTATGAGTTATTTTAGTCATATCATAGTCGTGTGCTATGTTTTGAAGTCAAGCGAGTTGTGGAACAAAAGTTTGCAAGGTCATCACAAGTTATATTCATAAATATGCTGAAAATTAGATCAAAAGTTGTTGGGGTTTTCTACCAATATACTTGGAATCACGAGATGATCCACATATCAAATTGACGATCTATGAGTCTAGTTTCTAACACATTAAATTGTTCATCAATACGACATCGGAGTAGAAAGATATGTTCAGTTTTGCGAGATCGCGCAGACTGCATAGGTAATAAGTAGGTGTGTCACTGAAGCTTTTTGAGCAATATATTTCGTGTGTTATATGATGTCTTTTTGGGACATATTATATACCAAATTGAAGATCTTGGAATATAGTTTCTAACGCTCTTAACCGTTCATTCGTACGACATCCGTATAAAAAGATATAAGCATCAGAAGGGTCAATGCTAGGGTGCCAAGCTAGCACCTCTTTGACTTTTCAAAAGTTGATATATATAGGGTTTTAAATCGTCTTTCTCTTTATTTTTCATAGAACACGACCAGAGAACCCCCAAAACCTTACCCTTAAGCTCTCTACAAGGGTTCTAAAGAAATTAACATCCCGGGTACGAAATCAAGAAGCAATAACATTAGAACGATCCCTACAACGTAAGTATCACTATATCGCCTCTCTTTTTCTTTGTAGTTTGAGTTTTGGCAGGTACTTCATAGTTAAGAAAATTCCTACTTTCTGTATTTAAGCTTTTAAATATCAAGGAAGGTTGATAAATTTATTTCCTAATAGTTAGAACTCACGGAACGGTGATCGAAAGCCGTGAGTTCGATTGACTGTATTGTAGTCTACTCGTGTTGGCCTCTTGTGCTGATGTTTTATGGATTTTTGAAGGAGAAACAATGTGGAGAAACACCATATGATGACGGAATGGTGGGCTGGTCGTTCGTCGTTATATTTTTTAGGTTGCTTGACACTACTTTGATTGTCGTTTTATGTATGAAGTGATTAGGGTGTGTGGGCTGTTTTATGGTATATTGTGATGGATATAAGGTTGGAAAATGATGCATACATGTTGTTATTGTTATGTTCTTGTTGTTGGTGGTGTATAGTATTGGAGGAGGGCCTAGTTACAGGGGAGTGTTGCCCAAATTTACGTAAATGAGCTACTAGTTTAAGTTGCGGACTTAGCCTTTACTCATTACTGATTTTGAATCTCCTTATGCTGTGGTAGATTGAGTTGAGTTGTTTGAAGAATTGCTTGGAAGGTATTAAGGACTAAGCGGAGTTAAGGTATGTTAAGGCTAAACCTTTCCTTCATTTTGGCATGATCCCGTAACTACATGTGTTTGATAACGAGGCACAAAGAGAAGTTCGTATTCCTGAATTTAGTCTCATAAGCTACAGTATTCTCCCTTATCGGGACTTTATATTCAGTTACGTATTGTCTTTTTTCAGTCAGAAGAGCAGAGAGTCTTCATATATACAGTATTACAGTATTTTCACCACCACCGAGCTATAATCGGCGGGCAAGCCCCTATTGGACAAGCTCCGATCAGATGGTAAGTTATATACCGAACCTACTGTGGCTGAGTGCCTATGAGCTAAATGGCTGAGATACAGAGCCTAGTATGGTCGAGCGCCTATGAGCGAGCCTACTACGGCAGAATAGTTACACATACCGAACCTTATAGAGCCGGACAAATATTTCACTTACTATATTGAGAGAGATGAGTTCAGTATCAGCAGGTAAGCATATCTTCAGATTATCTTTGGCTCCCAGTTACTTTCAGTTATTATATTATCAGCTCAGTTTCAGCTTCAGTTATTCTGTTGCGTTACATACTCGGTACATTATTTCATACTGACATCTCTTTTGCTGGGGGCACTGCATTTCATGCCTGCAAGTCCTGATAAACAGTTGGATAGACCTTCCCAGTAGATAGAACCAAACATCTGCTTGGTTGGTAAGCTCCACTTCCCCGGAGTTACCAGGTCTAGATCTTGAAGTCTATTTTATATATAAAGGTTTGATGGGTAGGTCGAGGTCCTTTCCCGACCATGATATAGTTCAGTTATACCTAGAGGCCTGTAGACGAGTCCTGTACATTTTTCTATGTAGATATTTAGTTTGATATTGCTGGTGGTAGATGTTATTTTTAGATGATTCAGAATATAGCCTCATCGGCCTAAGTTGAGGATTACCCCTCCAGAGTTCACAGTTACAGAGTGATACGCTGGGGCCGAGTATGGCACGGGTGCCGGCTACGCCTCTTCAAGTTTGGGGTGTGACACGCCATCTCAAGGCGGATTTAATTTTAAAAAGAAAAAGAAGGAAAAAAGTGGTACCTTGAGCTTAGCTTTACTTAAGAACATAGAAGCAGAGGCCTAAAGCAGCAAGAAAAATAGTGAAGAATAATAGGAGCAATATCAGGCACCTTTCCCGACAAAAAAAGAAAATTTTAATGGTGTAATCAAAATGGCGATTAGCTTACTTGCATAGCTGCTCCCACTTGGCTTTGATGTTGAGTAATTTCTCATTACATCCTCTTCATTTTGAATATCCATTTGGATAGATGCTTCCAACATCAAAGAAAGTAAGTGTAAAATTACATTTGAACACGAGTATTCACAAGATATCTTCAAGGCTAACCTCGATGTTCTCCTTTGGATAACCCTTTTGGTAGCAAAGTAAGAGGTTTCTTCTCATGATCCAATCAAAGTCATGCATCCTAGTTGAGTAGTTGGTGCAACGAGAGCAGCTTGTCTCATTTTCCCTGGCTATATTTCACTTTTTCTTTCTATTTCTCTTCCTCTTTCTCTTTCTTGAAGCATCGGCAATCGTCCTGGTTAGGCCATCAGAAACTCTCATCACCTCAGCATTCTGAGAATTATGTTCCTTTCGAACTGCCATTGTTGCATGATCCACCTCTAGAGCTTTATTCTCACACTCCAAATGTAGTACCCTATCTGTTGCAGCGTTATGTTCGACAGATGCTTGCAAATGACTACAAGTGCATGATGCCTCCAGTCGTTCAAATGCCATAGAGCAGCAAATTTCTATTGTCACTGCATTATCCTTTTGCTGAATTGGAAAGTGTTGGGAACTTTGAGTCACTCGTTGCGTCCTTCTCCATCTCCGTCCTTGATTCTCATACTCCAGGTAAATTCTCCAACATGTTGCAATCCCTAGATTGGATACCTCGAATAGGCAATAATCATTTGGGTTCTTCCCTTCTGTACTTGCAGAAGCATCCCAAAATACTTTAAATGGTATGTAAATACTTAGAAAAGAAGCATCGTGAGGGAACTCATATGGCCTAATGCAACAATGCAAGTGATGTTTTCTTTCGCGGTCTGATAATTTGCAGTACATAGCTGATGCATGAAATGGATTACTAACATGGCAACATACACTACTAGAAAACAGCTAAAAAGCGACCAAAAATTAGCGACCAACGTTGGTATGTCCAAAAAAGCGACCAACTTTGGTCGCTAAACTGGTGAAAATAATAAAATAATAATCTTAAATATATTAGCGACCAAAGTTAGTCGCTAGTTGGTCGCAATGTTCGTCAAATTGTTGACCGGACTGGTCAGACCTGTTTGGTCAAAGAAATTTCAAGATTAGCGACCAACGTTGGTCGCTTAAGAGGACCCACATTTAAAATTAGCGACCAACGCTGGTCGCTTAATAAGGGGTAATTTTTGGACGAGATAAGCGACCAACGTTGGTCGCTTATCTGGAAAATATAAATAAATCAGATTTGCATTTTGCGACCAATGGTGGTCGCTAATGTTAAAATATATATATTTGCGACCAACGTTGGTCGCTTAATAAGGGGTAACTTTTGGGCGAGATAAGCGACTAACGCTGGTCGCTTATCTGGAAAATATAAATAAATCAGATTTGCATTTTGCGACCAACGTTGGTCGCTAATTTTAAAGTATATATATTGGCGACCAAAGTTGGTCGCTCTCATGTCAACATTTTGTACTTACTGCCTAAATAATATAAATGTAAGCCGTTAACGCTTTTGTAATACAAGGGATGAATATGCAGTTAAGTTGTACTACGGAGCGTGCGTGCATATGCATCTATATATATATATATATATATAAGAACATGAAGCGCTCGGAACACAGTGACGGATTTTTTCGGTATTGATACACTTGGACTTTTAATTTATCGATTCATAACCTACGTACTCATATGCATGTATATATATTAACAATAAATTAAAACATCTCGATTATATACATACATATATATATATATATATATATATATAAAAGCTATATTCGATATAATATTAACTAATGCACTAATACTTAGTGCATAGTATAGTATAGTATTCATATACTAAATGTATTGCATATACTAAGTGTATAGTATAGTGTATTATATGATACACTTTA
>MCJB01030957.1:9554-24987 GCA_002018475.1 Nicotiana obtusifolia
AACACTTACTAGTGGTCCAATAAATCATGTACAGTAAGAAGTAAACAGATGTGAGGTAGAGTAAGTAAACGAAATACACGAGTATAAATACGTGGTACAATCCTCCTCTCGACAATAACTCAAGCTCTCAATTTGCAGTTACCTCCTCAACCGGGGCGCGCGCACACACACACACACACACATATATACATATATATGTAAGTATATATATATGTAATGGACCTCATCAGATAGGTCGTCACAATTCCAATCAGGAAAACTTGCAGATACACTAGCTTCTTGTCAAATATTATGCATGATTCCATAAGAGTATTTTATAGAAATGCCAAGGCATACGGCCTGATCCCATCATACTGTGTGCACTGCCGAGGGTTGAACGACACGAACCATAGATGCATCTATTATACTGCCGACGAATGGCACTCTCCCAGGAGAGTGTGGTACAAAATCTTGCCGAGGCGAATGACCCGATCCCATAAGAATTACAAGCTTTAACAGGTCCTTGACCCCACTCACGAATAAATATGTGAGTTATAAATTTTTAAAGAAAATCTTTCGATGAAAACGCATAGCGAGAGAGAAATGCGTAAGAGGAGTACAATTATTCCATGGCTAATCATGAAGCTCGTCAAATATCTATTGTAGCAAGTCTAGTCACAGGTCGTAACGTAAAATAAAGGAATTTAAGAGGCAAAGGACAACTTAAATAGAACAGTTATAGCATGGAGGGAACCTAAGTCTACCCGGACATAACATGAATCTAGCTACGTACGGACTCTTGTCACCTCGTGGGTACGTAGCCCCCAACAAGTAGCACGTAACAAATACATAGCCTAGGGGTATTTTCCCCTTCACAGAGTTAGACAGGAGACTTACCTCGCTCCGAAATTCCATAATCGGCTCTAACCCCCTCTAGCACCTCAAACCGATACCCGTCGCTCCAAAACTAGTCAATGTGCAAATCCATAAATATATACTCTATTACCCATAATTAATCAATTTACAACAATTCCCAACTCCGCTCGAAAAGTCAATAAAGTCAACCCTCGGGCCCACGTGCCCTTTTCAAAAAATTTTTAAGATAAACTTTACCCAAAACACCACGAACTCAAATATATAATTTATTCTAATTTTCTGTCCAATTATCTACATATAAATTATGTATTTAACTCACAATATGTGAGAATTACTTACCTTGACATAGATGATGAAAACATCCACTTGAAGCTCTCTAAAAATCGCCAACCAAGAGAGAATGAAAGAAAATGGACCAAATCCTGTATAAAAATCCAATTCTGCCCAGCGCTTCCTCGCACCTGCGGAACAGTAGCTGCTTCTACGGCTCCGCACCTGCAGAAAATTCGTCGCAAGTGGAGCTCCACCAAAAACCAACAACCCTCACTTCTGCGTCCCAAGTAGCGCATCAGCGCTTCCGCTTCTGCGGGCCTCAAGCGCTTCTGCGCTCGCGCACCCACGCGACCATGTCCGCTTCTGCGGCCTAGGCCTTCTTGGCCAACCTCCGTTTCTGCGCTCCAATGGTCGCATCTGCGATCACGCAGGTATGGGAATTTCTACGCACCTGCAGCCTCTGCCCAGTTCACTTCCAGCCGCTTTTGCGGTTTGTTGCCTCGCTCCTGCAAGGTCGCTTCTGCGATGAAGCTTCCGCAGAAGCGGGCCGATTGATCTTCCAATATGCTAGTTTCAACAACTCTCGTTCGTTACACTTCTTCCTAGCTGCTTGGCCTGTAGTAGGTATCTGGTTTACCGCTTTAGGTATCACTAATAAAACAAATAATATTAAAAAATTCGAATCGCCAAAAAATATTTTCCAAATATTAAAAAGAAGAAATACTCGCCCAGTAGCTTCTCGTGGATTTTCATAACCCTGCTGTGCAAAAATGGGATATGCACTTGAAATGGATGTCTGAGTTAAGATATATATCATGAGCGATACGGAAATAGATCGAGTAATCTGTTTCTTTAGCCAAGAAAAAGCATTTCTAGTTTGCACCGCACCAGCAACCAGAATTCTCCAGCTTTTCCTTAAGTCTAGAATCCAATCTGTTAATCATCCGGAATCCGTCCGAGGTCCCCGGGACCTTGACCAAACATACCAACGCATCCCAATATACATTATGAACTTTGTCAAGGCCTAAAATCACGGCAAACAACATCGAAACTATGAATCGACCATCGAAATCTTTCTTTAAACTTTCAAACTTCGACGAATGCGTCCGAACCATACCAAAATATTCCAAAATGACACCAAACTTTGCGTACAAATTATAAATCTCAATATGAACCCATTCTAAGGCTCGGAATCCCAAACGGACATCGATAACACCAAAGCCCACTTCAAACCAAACTTAATAAATTCTTAAACCTTCAAATTGCCAACCTTTCATAATGAGCGCCGCAATGCTCTCGGGCAATCTGATACTTGACCTGAACATACGCCCAAATCCGAAATCATCATACGAACCTAATGGAACCTTTGAATCCCCATTCCGAGGTCGTTTACTCGAAAGTCAAACCTTAGTCAATTCTTCCAACTTAAAGCTACCGAAATTAAAATTTTCTTTCCAAATCAACTCCGAATTCACCGAAGTTCAATTCCGACCACCCGTACAAGTCATAAATAATGAAGTGAAGCTACTCAAGGCCTCAAACCTCCGAATGACGCGCTAGATCTCAAAAAGACCGGTCGGGTCGTTACATTTAATGTAATAATAACTCCAAAGCAAAAAAAAGTTAATTAGCTATAAGTTAATTTTATTAATGTAATAATAAATTCAAAGCAAAAAAAAAGTTAATTAACGAAGCTATAAAGAAAATTCTCTAAGTGATTGACATTTTCAATAGATTCAAAATGTTAAAAGTCATAACTTAACAAATCAGTAGGATGCTGAAATTCAAATATTATGAGGCTGCTTGATTATGTACAACCAGCTGCTATTAGATTTTTAGGAAAAACACATTTATATTAGTAGAAGTACAAACTAATAACTTAACTAAAAGTACAAAACAATCAAAAGAATTCTTACAAAAGACTATAAATTTCTTTAAAAGAGTAGTCGAAAAATATCAAAATCGAATAATAAATATATCTGACATAAGCAATAAACTTATCAAACTGAAAATAGAGAGATTATTGATCTTCCACATCTATATATGCTTCGAGCAGCATTTGCCTTTGATTATATTGGCTATTGGTGAATAGTGAGTGAGATGTTAGAAGATATTCTATACATTAAGAATGGTACTTCTACTTTAGTTTATGCCCATTATGCGTTTTCTCAAAGAAATCATGTAAGAAAGTTTCAAACGGATTATGCGAATAATAAAGTTGGTCTGCTATAGCGAAGCATGTCGACATCTCAAGGACTTACCTTGCATATCCACAAAAAAAGAATAAAAAACTTTTAAAAACCAAAATACCACGGGCAACAACTTGGAACTAAATTTCACACAACAAAATTTTAACATGAGTTAACTTGAATACGCCGAGTTTAAAAAAGTTTTATTTTATTAGGTCATCCAAAAAATATCTATAGGTAACACTCCATAAAAGTGGGATTCTGTAACCTAATAAAACTAACCTAATTATATTAAAAATATTGATATTTGATCTAATACCCCGTATAAGTTAAAACCCTTTTAACATTTTATTTAATGGTCCATCAAGAGGTTTGAACTTGTGAGGTTCTTTTTAATCTTTAAAATCTGTATACTTAGATAAGAAACTTTTCGATGTGAGAAGAATTAAGGTTGATTGATTTTTAACTTCGCTTTTTTCCTAATGATTAAACAACCCATGAATGCAATATATTAAAATTACTATCGAACTTGTCACGACCTAATTCTCCTATAGGCCGTGATGATGCCCAGCTCTGCGGCTAGGCAAGCCAATAGTGAACTAACCATGTGATTACTCTTTTTAATAAGTTCCAAGTAATTAAATTCTATAAATTAAAAGGTTAAGAAACAACAAATCTAAATAATAAAACGAAAGTAGCTGAGTGCAATCATAGCAATAGTAATAATCCAAAACCATAAAGTCTGCTAATGTGTGTGCCAAGACCTGATGTAACAAGTGTATAAGCACTAATAGATTAAACAAAACTCTAGCTACTGTCTGAAATGAAAATAGATAGAAAATGAATGCAAAGGAGAGACTCTAGGTGCTGCGAAACGGCTCAGGAAGTTGCTCACCACTAGGCCTCCGAGTAACGGGGATGCGCGCCGGTGTGATCGACAGATGCACCTGCCTCAGATCCTGCACGGTTAGTGCAGAAGCGTAGCTTGAGTACATAAATAACATGTACCCGGTAAGTATCAAGTCTAACATTGAAGAAGTAGTGACGAGGGGTCGACATCGATATTTACTATGGGCTAACAATAAAAATACAAAAGCTTTAAATAAGCATGGGTTATGTAAATAACAATAATAACTTAACAACAGGTGAAAAATTTATATAGCCTTTTCAGAGATAATAAATCCCAAATTAATTCCTGCTTTTATAAATTTATAACCTCTCAAGCCATGAAATGATATCGAAGAAACAATTAAACTCCAGTATTATCACGCACGATTATGCTGAGATCGTACGGCCTGGTCCAGAATAATGTGTACACTGCCGAGAGTCATGCGACACGAATCATAGATGCATCTATTTACTGTCGAGGCACTCAGCCCGTTCCACAAGAAGAGAGGATACTTTATGAATAACTAATTTAAAAACTAACGCAAGGCTAATGCACAGAGAAGCACAATTTCTAGTAACGGTCAAGCAACCCGCCAAAACTCAAGTAAGAGTAACTCGGTCTTTATAATTTTCTTAACAAGTTCTAATATAATTTAAGCACTTTAATTAACAGCTAGGATGCAAACATTACAAGTATCTCATGATTCGGGCCCTAAACTACCCGAACATAAACAAAATTTGTAGCTATGCACGGACTTCCGTCACCTTTACGTACTTAGCCCCCACAATTAGGAGCAATAGCAATTTAAATTACCTATGGGGTAAATTCCCTCTTACAAGGTTAGGCAAGAGACTTACCATGTCTCAAAGTTCGCATTCCGTCCCCAAATTCATCCTAAAGCCTCAACTCAGTGCCGAAAAATCCGAAACAAGTAAAATATTGCATAAATTAATCAATACATGTTCGAAAGTTTATAATTTAACTATTAGAGTAATTATCCAACCCAAATTGGAAGATTCCTAAAATTCACCCCAGGGCCCACATGCTCGAATTCTAAATTTTTTTAAAGATGATCGCTACCCATGACCTTACGAACTCAAATATATAATTTTCATCCCATTCCATAATCATTTTCGTGGTTAAATTTTATTTTTATCAAAACCTAGATTTTTTATCTAAATCCATAATTTTCACAAATTTACATGTTAAAATCTACCCATAATCTATGTATTTAACTCACATTGGATAGAAATTACTTACCTCCAAATTGCTAGGTGAAAACCCCTCTCAAGAAGCTCCAAAATCGCCGAAACAGTGATTAGAAATGGCTTAAGTCCCGTAATAAATGAAGCCTTCAACCGCCAGGACTTTTGCTTCTGCAGCGCTATGGATGCATATGCGGCTCCATATTTGCAAAAAAATCCTCACAGATGCGGCTCCCTCTCTGATAGCCTCTTCCGAATTTGCGGACCTCAGGCCCACTTCTGCGGTACTGCTGCTGTGACGTGTGTGCCACATCTGCGGCTTTGGCCTCTTTTGCGGTTGCTTTCTTCGCACCTGCGCGTTCGTAGGTGCGCGCCCTCACCCGCATCTGTAAATTTTGGGTTGCTTACGCTAGGCCGCTTCTGCGGCTGCTGGCTCGCTTCTGCGAGCTCGCACCTGCGGCTGGCCCTCCGCAGGTGCGATTGCACCAGAAGCTGGATGCTTCAACTGTTCATCCAAGGCCAAAAGTCTCTCGCGCATCGTCCGAATGGCACCTGGGGACCCGTCCAAACATACCAACAAGTTTGAAATCATGAGACAGACTTGCTCGAACCCTCAGAATGCGGAAAACAACGCCAAATCTAAGAATCACAGCCCAAACCAAATCGAATCAACTTATGAACTTCAAGTTCTTTCAACTTGCTCTAAACGCGCTGATTCATACCTAAGCTACTCGGAATGACACCAAATTTTGCGTGCAAGTCTTAAATCACCGTAAAGAACTATTCCCAGGCTCGGAATCCCAAATGGACCTCGATAATACCAAAATCTACTCTAAACCAAATTTAAAGAACTTTTAAACCTTCAAAAAGCCAACTTTCAACATTAAGCGCCGAAACGCTCCCGGGTCATCCAAAACCTGATCCGAACATACGCCCAAGTCCAAAATCATCATACGAACCTATTGGAACTGTCAAATCCCGATTCTGAGGTCGTTTACTCAAAATGTTGACCAAAGTCAAACTTAGCCTTTTAATAGCCAAACTAACGAACCAGGTGTTCCGATTTCAACCCAAACCCTTCCAAACTCGAACCAACCGTCCTCGCAGGACATAAAACAGTAAAGCACATACAAGTAGTCTTACTTAGGGGAATGGGGATCTAGAAAGCAAAATGACAGGTTGAGTAGTTACATTCTCCACCTCTTAAACACAAACATTCGTCGAGTCTAGAATCATACTTGGAGTGCTGAATAGGTGTGGATATCTGCCTCGTATATCCTATTTGGCCTCCCAAGTCGCTTCCTCTGTCAACAACGACAATTGGCTCCGCCTCATAACCCAGGCTATCATCTAACTGAACCGTGCTGAAGTCTAACACACGTGACCTGTCGGCATGATACTTCCGGAGCATAGACATGTGGAAAACCAAATGAACTCCCGATAGATTGGGAGGAAAAGCAAGCTCATAAGAAACCTCTCCAACTCGTTTCAACACCTCAAATGGACCTATAAACCTTGGGCTCAACTTGCCCTTCTTCCCAAACTACATGATTCCCTTCATTGGTGAGACCTTTAAGAGAACCTCTCCCCCACCATAAATGATAAATCACGTGCCTTCTGATCCACGTAACTCTTATGTCTGGACTTTGTTATGCGAAGTTGCTTCTGAATCAACTTCACCTTTTTCAAGGCATCCTTTACCAAATCAGTACCATATAACTTAGCCTCGCTGGGCTCAAACCATCCGATGGGCGAATGACATTGCCGACCATATAAAGCCTCAAGTGGAGCCATCTCGATGCTGGACTGATAACTGTTGTTGTAAGCAAACTCGACCAAAGGCAAGAATCGATCCACTGCCCTCCGAAGTCAATCACACATGCTCTGAGCATCTCCTCCAAGATCTGAACTGTCTGCTCTGACTGCCCATCAATCTGCAGATCAAAGGTTGTGATGAGCTCTACCTGGGTCCCCAACTTACTCTGTACTGCCCTCCAGAAATGCATGGTAAACTGAGGGCCTCTATCTGATATGATGGAAACAGGCACACCATGCAACCGACTAATCTCCTGAATGTAAATCTGGGCCAACCTCTCTGAAGAACACGTGGTCACCACTGGGAATGAAGTATGCTGACTTGATCAACCTGTCGACAATGACCCAAACTACATCAAACTTCCGCAAGGTCCGCGACAACCCAACTACGAAGTCCATAGTAATGCGCTCCCATTTTCACTCAGTTATAGTCATCTGCTGGAGTAGGCCACCTGGCCTATGATGCTTGAAAACCCCTCTAAAAAAGCTCCAAAATCTCCTAAAAAGTGAGAGAAATGGGTTAGAAATGGCTTAAGTCCCGTAATAGATGAAGCCTTCTGCCTACAGGACATCCGCTTCTGCGAAAAAATCCTCGCAGATGCGGCTCCTCCTCTGATGGCCTCTCCCGCATTTGCGGACCTCAGGCCCACTTCTGTGGTACCGCTGCTGTGATGCGTGTGTTGCATCTGCGGCTTTGGCCGCTTCTACGGTAGCTTCCTTCGCACCTGCGCGTTCGTAGGTGCACACCGTCACCCGCATCTGCAGTTTCTAGGCTGCTTATGCTGGGCTGCTTCTGCGGCTGCTAGTTTGCTTGCGCGAGCTCGCACCTGCGGCTAGCCCTCCGCAGGTGCGATTGCACCAGAAACTGGATGCCTCAGCTGTTCATCCAAGGCCAAAAGTCTCCTGCGCATCGTCCGGATGGCACCCGGGGTCCCCGAGGCCCCGTCCAAATATACCAATAAGTTTGAAATCATGAGTCGGGCTTTATCGAACCCTCAGAATGCGGAAAACAATGCCAAGACTAAGAATCATACCCCAAACCAAATCGAAACAACTTACGAACTTGAAGTTCTTCCAACTTGCTTCGAATGCACCTATTCATACTAAACTACTCGGTATGACACCAAATTTTCCGTGCAAGTCTTAAATCGCCATACGGAACTATTCCCGTGCTCGAAATCCCAAAAGGACCTCGATAACACCAAACCTACTCCAAATCAAATTTAAAGAACTTTTAAACCTTCAATAAGCCAACTTTCAACATTAAGCGTTGAAACGCTCCTGGGTTATCCAAAACCCGATCCGAACATATGCCCAAGTCCAAAATTGTCATACGAACCTATTGGAACCGTCAAATCCCTTTTCCGAGGTTGTTTACTCAAAATGTTGATCAAAGTCAAACCTACCTTTTAAAAGTCAAACTAAGGAACCAAGTGTTCTGATTTCAACCCGAACTCTTCCAAACCCGAATTAACCGTCCCCGCAGGTCATAAAACAGTAAAAATACATACGGGGAGTCTTATTTAGGGGAACAAGGATCTAGAAAGTAAAACGATCGATTGGATCGTTACATATCTAATACAATAGTACTAATTCAAGCATAAACAAATTGTAATTCTGCATGAAGCGTTATTATAGCATCATATGGCATACCTGAATGGATGAAGATACAATAGCAGAAATTTTCAAGACTTAACCGGAGCAGTGCATAATCCTGGCATTAAAGCAACACCAACTAAAGTTTATTTTTTAATTAAAAGTACTAAACCATAACAATCCACAAGTAGGAAAAATATTTTATCTTAACTCAACATTTATTACTCATAAACTCTAAAATGCAAAAATTTAGTTTTCAACTAGGGGAATTTAAGATTCACACCCACCAATCACCATAGCTTCTCTTTTGCTAGAGTTCACCCAAAAAAAAGTAATTTCTTTATCTTGGCATTCCCAATTTTTTTCAAATTAATATTACCTAAACCATGAAATAAAAAACATAGATAAAGCACCATGAATTATTAGGAACTAAAACCACGACACAAAAATTAAGAATGACATTCGCCGAAACCAAATATACAAGATGTAGCAACAGATAGCATAGAACATAAGAAACCACACAAATTACAGTAAAACCAAAGAATACATAATCAAATTTATAAAATTATAGCGTCTAATATCAACCCGATAATCAAACCAATTTAAAGTTAGATAAAGCAATCCAGTTGATAACTTGATAAGTTGTGGCTACACTCAATTTTACGTTCATTGCTCTTTTATAGATGTAAGTTTCTAGCCTAAGTATGAATTTTATTTAGATTTAATAGTAAAAACTTAATTTCAAATAAGGAAAAGTAACTTGGAATGTATTATGGAACTTACGTTAACTTCAAATAAGGAAAAGTAACATGTATTACGGTTATTTTACAAAGTTTATATAAGGAAAATATTTAGTAAAAGAATATTATTGATTAGAAAGTTCTTAATATTTAGAAAATTATGAAATGACTATTTAACCCAATATGAAATCTATTTTTAAAGGGTAAAAAAGGCGAACAACATTTCGCTAAAGGTTTTCGTGCTTTTAATATAATATAGATATAGATAAACACTGTATTTTTTCAATCGAAGGAGAGAAGTACATTAAATTAAAGTGGTAGAATCTTAATTTTACCTAGTTCTAACTCCTACGTATTAATTAATTTAAAATCATCAAATAATTAAGAAATTAGTTTTGATAACCAAAATTATAAACAAACGTTTAACAAAATAAAATATAAACAATACTTATAAAGAAGCAATATTCTATATTTAAAATAATGGTAAAATAAAGCTCATTAATTTAAAAGGTAAATAATTTATAGAAAGTAAATCTTAGTTGATTATAATGTTCTAATTATTATGACTTTTAACCTGACAAATCAAATAAGGAAAGTTTTAATGAACAAAGTTTTGCTTCCATTATGTTTAATTTTTCGTTATGTTGACATGAATTCTTAGATATTGTAGGTCCTTTTAAGATAATTTTATTCGAAAGTTATTTAGAAATACATCATTCCATTTTAATGCCTTTGATCATTGTACTTGCGCAGCAATAAATGATCATATATCTCAAAAGTCTTTTTCTCATATTAGGGTCTGTTTGAAAAGCCACCTGGTAACTGAAATTGGTGTAATTACTAAAGTAGTAATTACACAGCCTAGTAATTACACAGTACGTAATTACGACGACATGTTTGTTTGTCATAATGTAAATACAAGTGTACTGTTTGGTTGCACAAGTGTAATTACATAATTAGATTAAATTTTAAATATAAAATTAATTATCAAAAATTAAAAGTTAAAATTTAACAAATATATGCTTTTATAATAATATTAAATTTGACATTTGAGAATAGATATTGTTTCTTGAAAATATATGAATTTCTAATCATATATTTGTAACTAATATTGTAAAAATAATTGATATATATTTTTCAAATTAATAATATTTTACTTTAATCAATTATAAAAACTAAACGTACATATTTTGTAAAAAAATCATGGACTACATGCTTGATAAAATGATTATATTTATAAATATAATGCCATAACATTACACAGATATTTTACGAAAAAATAATCTATCAACTTTAATTGAAAAATGAACGGCAAGCAATCTGAATTAATAAGTGAACACGGCTAAAGCAAATAAAATAAAAGCGAAAATTAACATAAAATCCAAAATCCAAAAAAAATTAACATAATACACTATGTAAAATTACAACATAACCTAAAATAAATTTCAACATAATTTAAGTAAATATAATTCACAAGAAAAGAAAACATAAGTCTATAAGTTCATTCAACAATGAGATTCTACTCTAGTCACATCATTCATTATATGTTAAGTTTATTAATGATTCATTATTTCTAGGTTGGTGGATGACTCATTCTTTTTAAAATTACGGGTATACCGTTTTAGAAAAATTAGAATAATAACATAGCTAAATATAATAAAAAATAAAAAATAATAATTAAGAAAGAAATAAAATATGAGAAATTATATAAAAACACGTGAAGTAAAAGCTGAAAAATGAGATATAAGGAAATAAAAAATATTTCTTGTAAAAACTAATATTTAAAAAAAAGAATTTAAAAACTTAAAAAATAGAAATAAAAAGTAATTTAAAAAGAAAAGATTCAAAAAATAACCTAGTAATTACACCATGTAATTACCAGTAATTCTCAACTCCCTATTAAAAATTACAGTGTGTAATTATACCCCTCACACGCTCTTAATTTCGATCGAACTCAAAACCTTTAATTCTATTAAAAAAGAATTTAAACTTAAAAATATTTTTAGATCGAATCCGAAAACTCTAATTTCATTGACGAGAAATTTTAAACTTAAAACATTTTATCTTTGATGGGTGTGCAAATCTTGTTTCCCCTTGTAAAATGTCCAAATTCAATGAGTTGTCATTTAGGAAATTTCATCTCTATTTCTCCTATAGTATACCTTCCTATTAATAATATTCTACAAAACTTGACCCTCTTTTCTCAAAAATACACATTTACTCCTTCCCCCTGGCAAAATCTATATGTATGTAGAACCATCTAGTCAAACTCCGTAAGAAAACACAAAATTCCCTTCAAAAATTCTTCGCCGGAGTGCCAAAATCAACGGTGGTGTTGACTTTACGGTGGTTGTTGACGGCGGTTTAAAGGAATGTTGGAAGTGTTCTTTGCGGTAGCGTTATCGGCGGCGCCGCTGACATTATATGTGCCGCCGATAAGGAGCTTGAATTTGTTCGTGGAATCGGTAGAGGGTTTTGTCCGTCAAACGACGACGTTTAATGCTCTTCGCATATTGCCAAGCTTGCGGCTGTTTTTCAATAGATACCTCGTTCCTCTTCCTCTATCTCCATCTCCAAGGTAGAGAAAATTGTTAGTCTATATCTTAATTTCCTCTTTTATTTTCCTGTTATCCAAACACACCCTTGTTTGAGAATTTCTAATAATATTTCTTCTCTTTGTTATTGTTGTTCTTTATTTTGACTTTTCAATTTAGTAAATTTATTTCTGGATTTATGATATAGAGGTTTTGTAACAAAGTACTTAGCGTATTTTTAAGTTATAATAAAACTTTCTTTCTCGTCAGCTATTTTTTTAGAGGTGATTTATGCATTATAAAAAAGGCTTATAGATAAATTGTTTATAAATAAGGCAGTCCGGTGCACAAGGTATCCCGTGTCCACGCAGGGTATGAAGAAGGGTCGCATCCCAAAAGGCGTGATATTATAAATTATTTAGTGACGGCTTTCGGAACTCGAACTCGTGACATATAAGTTACGCGGAAATAATTTTACGGTTATTTTTAAGGCTTATCTTCAAATTGTTTATAATATCAAGTGAAAATTTTCAAATAAATTTTAGGCCAAAGCTATGAGTTTTGTCGAACTGTAAGCGGATTTTCTTTGTTTTCTATTATCCAAGAAATTATGGAAAATGTATTACATTTTAGTTAAGAAATTGTGAGATAAAAGGAAAGGAAAGAACAATTATGTTCAGGATTCCATGACAATTAATTTGATTTATTGGGTTTACAAAGTATTGTTTGGGCCGATTTAATAAATTTTTGAGCGGAGCTGATCAGTCGGATAAAACTAATTGCATCCGAAAAGTATATAAAATATGTTTAGTTTATATATATCGGTTATTAGAAAATTTTAGAAACTTTTTAGAAAAAACAATATTAGAAAATTTTAGAAAAAACAAAGAAGAGAATTATGTGGTCATCAAAGTGTTAGAAGTTAGAACCAACAACGTTACGTAAATGCCCGATTAGTTTGTTGTGATTTACTCACTATCTGGTTTGTCTTCATCATGCATGGTTTTGTATATATTCCAAAATGCTTGTATATCTTAAATTAATATTTTATTAAGAAAATATTTGTTTGGCCCCACATTTGTAATCCCGTTTTTATTTCGCTATGGTTAATTGGAAAAAGATAATCTTTAACTAAGATTTGTTGCCATATTTTTATTTTGCAAGGGAAAAGATCTCTTTATACAGTGTTTCTGTATAGTTCTTAATATTTAAATTTAAGTATTTAATGATATAATATACCCGTGAATAAAAATCATGAAAGATTAAGATTCAAATTCTAGTAAGGCAAAACATATTGTGTGATTTGAATATCACTGTTTTAACAAAAGTAGTTAAATTTAATGAGTCAAATTGACCTTCAAAAGATAAAAAGATACTGTAATTTTGGGGCTGGGGAAATAGAGTTACCAAGATCAAAGTGCCTTGTTTTAAAGAGTTTATCGATATTTTCATTTGATTTGAGCCATTGGTACCAAATAGGAGTGTCAGTGGTCGGGTTGCTTTAGGTTTTTTATTTACTAAACCAAACAAATAGTCCCGGGTTCAAATTTATATATCAAATTAAATTAATAAAAGTTGGGTTTTTGGGATTTGGGATTTTTTTCTCCGATAAAATTTCATAGCAGAAAATATATACAATCAGTCCTTTTTATAACAACTTCGTTTGTTTCAATATTTTTTGACTTTTATAATGAATGGTTGTTATACACCTCTAACAACATTTGAGGTTTAAATATTTTTTTGATAAAATTATCCGAAAATCAATAATTTTTCCTTTTCCAGTGTTACATATAAAAGATAAAAAAATTATTCAAACTTAAAAATCTCAAAAAATATACATATTTCACTTGTTAAATATTAAAAAAAGCTAATACATTATTAATAATTCATAACTAAACTTATAAAGATTTAAACTCTAAGACACATTTGAAAGCTACTTAGGAAAATAAAATTCTTTCAAGATTAATGGAAAAACTTTGTAATTATAGTTTGTTTCGTAGATTTTATTGTCTTACTAACAATATAACGCTTGAATTGATGAAGATTTGTGTCCAAATTTTCAACAAAAAGGTATCCAATAGCTTTCTCTTGAAGAGCTTAACGGTTAAATCTTCTATCAAAATAGTTTTTGGCATTTGTCCAATGAAAAAGATATCATGTGCAAATCTTGAAATCTTATGTCTTAGCAAACCAGAAACTTTGCTCAATGGATAAGTTTGTGTGCATATTGTTAAATTTATTATTAGTAACTTAAAAGATTCTATATGGCTGTTATAGAAGGGTAATTTTACAAAGAGCGTTCTGCTATAAATATGGTTATTTACCCGTAAAACGGTACAGTTGAATTTATAGCGTGGTTTATTAGCAAGCGAATCGATTTGATCCCAAAATGATAAATAAATTAAATAAAATGCAAAACTTAGCGTTGAAATAAAGATTGAATAACAGATAACTTGATTCCGGGAACAAGGCTTTCGAAGGTAGCAATAAAAATATCGTTGGACAGAAAATAAAGTATTATTTAACTTGGAATAATGTGTAGCATAAGTTTGTCAGAATTTTCGTGTCCTACAATGGTTGTTGAAGTCACTATTTATAGCTATACCTAGGGAACAAGGTCCTAGAATCAAGCCCCTCTTAAATGACAATAATGGGGGCCATTGATGAATATATAACGGCATATCATAAATGTCCAAATTCTCTGTAACGGATGTGTATTTGATATTGAGGAATATTCTTCATTGAATGTCATCTGGTGGCAAATATTTGTTTGCCCTCATTGATAATGTTCCCTTCGGGGTCTACCCGATGTCAATCGGAGCTGTTGTCCTCGGTTTAGGTTTTCACTCACTTCATATTCCGACTGGCCCCCAGTTCCACGTGTCACTCTGTCATTCGAGTATTTAATGTGAACCAATTTTACCCTATACAGATGGTCCACCTACATTCCGATGCACATCTTTGTGTCACCGGGAAGTTGGTGAAGATTCCTTTCGTGGCGGAAATTTTTTTGAACCCTTTTGAAAAGTTTCTGACGCTTGATAAGACGCACGTCTCTTCGCATTTAATACTCCTAACGCGTATTACTCAACGATTTAGCAATATTTTTGCCGGTCCTCGAGGTAATCTTGGCCATTATAGCCGCCTATTCCTTTACGTATACGCCTCATTCTTCTTCTTTTTCACTTAACAGTCTTACAAACTCTCTCAAGTTCTTTGTATTCAACTCTTTGCTGCTTTCATCTTCTTCAAAGAACTCTTATTACCTTTTACTAATCATGGCTTCTTTCACTAACTCTTCCAAGAACTCCGGTCTTCTCTTCGGGGAGGGGGGAAG